>JAUELC010288546.1:0-23796 GCA_031471745.1 Cryptochiton stelleri
CTAGTCATCGTTTATATGTATGTTTTATTATTTTATAACTAGTCATCGTTTATATGTATGTTTTATTATTTTATAACAAGTCATCGTTTATATGTATGTTTTATTATTTTATAATAAGTCATTATTTATTTGTATGTTGTATATATACCCATGTATTTTTCATGTACTGTATATAGTGTTACGAGTGGTCTGTAACTGGAGTTGGTCATTTTGTGAAAAAAAAAATGTAAAAATAATTCCTTGTCGACAATAATGATAAGCATCATGAATGCCTGTGGTTTTACGTACTACTGGTCTTTTCAAAGTCGAAATGTGCACCATACAAAACTTGGAAGCTACAGTTAAATGCAAATGTCCTTATGTTATTGTGTAGAAAGGCTAATGTGCAAATATGTGTGGTCATCCGTTCCTAGCGACCTACATGTACATACATATATGTCGTGGAAGGAAAGAATGCATGTGGTTATAAGCGATCTTATTCTGTTTGTCATGATGGTAATTTGTATCCCCCTATACGTATTAAATCCAAAGTTCAGCGAAGTGACGGTTTACTATAACTAATAGTGCTGTATTATATTTCTTATAAAATATCACACTGGCATATTTTTGCCGATCGCCGACAATAGTGTTCAATGGGTCTAAATATCGAGTTATTATGGATAACCTACATGTATACACATCTAAAGAGAAGGTAATATTTATATAATAATTTATATAAAGTTATTGACAGGATACGAGCTTTCATATATTTTTTATAAATGAAGAGAGAACAATTTGCTTGCCTCTACCGGGATTCGAACCCGGGACCTTTGGGTTACAGCCCCATCACTCTACCGACTGAGGCATGGATATAATGTGGCAGATAACCAACCCACCAAACAATGAGTCCAACAAAAATACACCGGATTCACAAGGGTACACTTAGTGTGTAATTTGATGAGGGTGTTTTACGCCGTGCTGAAGGTTAATTAACCCACACGATGTTGACGTGTCCGTGCAATCGGCACCAGAGACACCGCATTATGGCATGACAATCCACCAAACAATTGTTCGCATTATGTGGCTCTAACAAGACCATGCAACATGTCCACACACTCTAACAATATTTTTGGAAACTGCTGTTAGCAAACTATTTACCCAGATTCAGTTTGTTTAAATGTTTTCTTCGGTTTTAATTAAATGCATAAAAATGCGTTGTTTTATAACTATAAGAGAAAAAATGCAGGAGGAAATACATTTAGTGCAAAATGCCCGTTGGTTAGGTGTTTTAAGGTGTCAAACTTTATTGCAAATCGGCCATTTAATTTCCTATTGTCAGTCGAAAATAATCTTTAAGGTTGTTACGTTTTGGACAGTGTTTACGTTATACATCCACGTGCGGGTTATAATGTCAAAGTCCAAGGTTACTTGTGTATCAAGTATCAACTTCTGAACACGTAAGTGTGCTAATAATACTGGTTTGATAAAAACTATATGTTTTGCATTTATTATTATTATTTTGTTGTTATTGTTAAAACTGATTTTATATCTTGACTGAAGATTTTATATGTGGCGTTGAGTATTTTATATTTGGCGGTGAGAAATTTTTTTTATATTTGGCTTTATGATTTGATATTTGGCGTTAATTACCTTTTTATATTATACGTCAAACTTTTCATATTTTACGTTGATTTTATATTACATGTCAATATTTTATATTTAACGTTGATTTGATATTACACGTCAATATTTTATATTTAACGTTGATTTGATATTACACGTCGATTTAATATTTCGCGGCTGTACAGTATATCCTCTCTAAAACATAGCCCTGCATGATTACAACTGTGATTTGCTTTTAGATACGCGGAATCGTCTGATTGATGTCTTGCAAAGATTTCTGCATTTTTGATGCTTTATATTAGGCCAATCGCTGAATGCTCCTAGAAGGCATTTTGAAGTTATAGAATGTAACGCAAGCCTTTGTGGATAAAACATCAAAACATTTCATAGATTATGTTTCGCAGAAGTCGAAAACAAATAACTTTTGTGTATATTTTAATCAAAATGATTGATTTTTCAGAAAAATAGATGTAACTCATTTATGTGATGTGTTTTTTTCTTCTCTATTTTATACTGATAAAAGATTTCTTTATTTGAAGAAATAGTGAAAGATCGACATATTTGGGCTTCTGCTGCGGCTAAGTTTATGTCCATTAAATGTCCATTGTGAATATCGGAAACCGGATCGCGGAGTAAAAAAGACGTGTGAAGTCAAAGCAAAGAGGATAAAGATTAATCGTTTACAGAGGGAAGATGATAGGCACCTGTATTCAATATGACGTCTTTGGAGAGTTAATAAACATGGATTATAACACTCAGTCACACTTCAAAGGAACGAGATATCTAATTGCATAGATCGATTGCCTTGTTCAGTCTAAATCGCTATCATCTGACCAGTATATGCATAACCAATTTAACTGTTTCATTGCCAATTGCCGATGTTACTGGTTGGTGGATATTTTAAAATACGTTCAAGCACCGTGGATAACCTTTCCTTGTCTCTCTTATTAACACTCTGTGAGCGATTTTATGGACACAATCTGTGCAATCCGGAAATGTTTGGACAAAATGATAAGTTACTGGATGTATTTCACAGAAGTTAAGCCAGAAATCAAGAACACATTATCATTGTGTACGGCATCTGACTCATAATGTCGGGATCTGCGCTTCCAAATTGTTCCTCCCAGCTTTCTGCTAACACACTTTCTTTTCTTTTGTATTGACATTAACTCAAATCCGTAATCGAATATTATACCCGTTTTTTTTCCTGACGCTTGATACGCTTTCGATTTCAAGAGGTGAATCAGTTATTTTATAAATTCTGTGAGATCAGAAAGGCGAAATATGACAGACGCTGTGCACATAGATTTAGCTAATGACCTTCGTACTTCATGGAATCCATTGTCATATATTCTAAGGCGATTATGATTTATTTAGCTCTTCACATCTGTTTGGTGTGGATATAATCACAGTTTTTTTTCTAAATTGTTCACCAACATGGCAAAGACAAATCAAATTTGATGATATAAGGATCTATTGTTTCGTATCTATTTTGAGATATGGCATATTCCCAAACAAACCCAAGACACCTAGCGTGGTATTGCTTTATACAGTTTGCTTATAATTACTGGAAGGCTACTGGCGATAGTGTTTCCCAATCTATCCTTCTCACAATGGTCCTTTCTTAACCTTCAGGCTACCACTACCAAAACTGATGTCTTGAAAAAACACGCAGGCATCTATTTACTTTCCAAATAATTGCCGTTGGTTACCGTAGTTTGTTTTATCATAGCGCACAGACGCTGGACTTAGTTTCAAAATTCATATTATGCCTATTGATACCTTATCTGTTGTTGGCTAGGCTTTATCTGTTGCTGGTTAGAGCTATACAATTGAATGGCCTATGGCGATGTAAATTGGGAGTATGGAATATGTAAATGGACATTTAGTTTGACACAAATTGACCGTGTAATGCTTACTGTAAAGGTAGACGCCATGGAATACTCACGTACATTAAATCGGAAAGCCTGTTGTATGTTAGGGGAGGATATTATATTTCGCCCCAGGCACGAAGTGATTTGGTCAGCTGGTCAAGGTACAATAAATTACCTCGGAGAGAATCAGACATGATAGAAGACAGATTATTTTCAGGACAGGAAATAAGTTATCGGGCGAAACCCCATAATTCATCGTTTGATCGATTAGTGTTCTACGCTGTACAGAAGAGTGTTGTACTTATATGATGGTGGTGTACTTAATCAGCAAACGTTGACTCTAGCGTAAACAAGTATAAAATTGTCAAGTGTTTTACTCTGTTGGAAAACTCATGTTCCACCAGTCATAAATGCACTGGGAGTATGTTGTGCCTTGAACCAGAGGGTCACCGATTGATACCAACGAAACAAAAGTCGCATACGTATATAGAAGTCACAACTGTACAGCCCGACCCGCCACAACAGTCGTGTTCCTGTCACCACTAAAAATGTTTCGAGGCCCAAGAAAAAAACCTCTGGCCAACGCCACACAATATATGATTAATATAGAATACTTGCGATTTCTTTTACGTCCTGTGAGTCAAAGTAGCGACACATTATAATTGTGTCAACGATTTCAGCGTACATACTTTTGTCTAAGGTGATAAGCATTAATTTAGAAAGCCTTTATTGATAGTCCTACACAGCAGTAAAGGGATCGGCTTACAGGGGGTATCGCGAGTTGTATGCCATTGAACCAAGAACTTATATAGAAAGCCTCACGTGAACATTCGTATCACAACTGTCTTAGTACCATTCTTTTTATCAATACTTTCTCCCTTCAAGAGCTATACATATATTTGCAGTTTCTCGAGCACATTGGGGGTAACGTTTGATAGAACCATCTACGTCCATCTTAGACGCGTTCACAACCGCAGTTAACTCGTCCCATTTAGCGGAACCCTTTCAGTTCTGTTTCAAATCTCCGGTAACTATTTGAATGTCCATTGTTAAGACCATTTGCGTCACACTTTGGAGATGAGCGAATCCAATGTGACATCAGGTGCATACCACACCAATACAAAATCAACATAAAGCAGATACAATATCAATAGCTATTTATCCTAACATTAGGTCGAAAGGACCAATTACAACTGGAGTATCAAGACACGTTGAAATGGCGTCATAGGTCGAGTGATCAGGTCAAGGGTCAGCAGCCTCTCTTTGGAGTTCACTACATCATTAAAAATGCCTGGTCATTACATACAAGGACAACAAACACAGTGAATCAGCTTAACCGTTTGATACAGATAAACCCTTTGTGACAGAACTGTTGCACGGTTAAACAAATTCGAATAAAACTTTAAATTTACCGTCAGGAAAGAAAGTAGGAGGTAGGTAATTGTCTCTAATGTACCAACAAAAACAAATCAGATAGGCCCCTATATATACTGAGTGGCTTTGTTAGCAAAATATCGATTTCCAACTTCTGACAAGGATTGAGATAGGCTGACGAAGGCATTCGCCCTATCATTGTGATAACTTGATGAGGCCTGCAGTGTTAATATTTTCATCACAAAAGCAAATAAATCTCATTCACTTTGTTGCAAAAACGTTATTTACTACAGAGACAACCTGACATGTGCGTTGATTAATTGTTCATTGTCTCGTTTTACATAAACTCAAGAGAGACACACTCGAAATGCATATAATGAAAGATACATCTCACTAGCACAATGTGTTGACCCAAGTGTGAATACCACAAATATTGCTTGATTGAGTGGTGAAAGCGACAACCTACGAAACGCGACGCGTTCAACCGGTTGTCGCTACCACCATTCATGAGAGCAATATAATGCTTTTCAAACTTTACTTTGAAATGTTTATCGTCGATAAAATCGTAGATCACATTATTTATTCCAAATTTCCGGTGATATTTTCAGACCAGCATGACGTTATTCGAAACATGGCATCAAATGATGTCAAAAGAGTGTTGTATCAAGAATTGTTATACCTCATGTGAAATTGTTTCGTTCTCATTGGTCGAGAACCAGTCATGTGGTATACAGCAAATCATGACATTGCACGATTTCTTTCTATGATAGTATTATTGCACGCTGGAGCGTTGAGTATGACATTTATTTTGCTCCCCGTCAAATTATCTCCCCTTTGTTTGCTCTCTTCAGTTTGTTTTGATGCGACCGGACTGCCGTCTGCTAGGCTGTCTTCTTTGCGACGAGAAGCTGCTTGAAACTCAAATATCAAATATAAATATAAAAAATAATTATCAAATAAATAATCTAATAATCAAAGTAGGCTGACATTCGGTATAACAAGACAAGTATTGCATTTTTGAGAAAGGAACATCATGATTTGTCAGCTCTCGACCATTGACTATTGATGTTCAACTCGCGCCATTCTCAAACATGCAATATTTGTTTAATAACATATAGTGCACATTCATATATCTCGTTATAACAGAAACGAATGCATGCGAGTCAAAACAATTTGTAGTGAAAATCCAAGTATTATCTGACTAGTGAGATATCGCATTGCTCGGTGAAGCAAATACTGATCTTTCACATATATATAAATCGTGTTAAAAATTTTCTCTCTTCATTTCTAAAAAAAATATATATAGGCCTACGTCATAATAGATATTTATTCTTAAGCATCGGACCAAACTGACCACTAAGTTAACAGAACTTTGAACAACCGGCCCCAGCCCATGGGCTGGCTGTTTCATTAACAATTGTTTGTTAAAAAAAAAGCACCACAAAGGCAGCGTTGATGTTTCAACCCAAAAACTACACCGAATATCTAACTGAGCTGGCCAGTATTTCACCGCCTGGCAGTGGAGATCAAAATCTATCCCACCATCTGGCAAGGTGTGTCGCAATTACCATGTGTATCAAATACAGTGTTTTTATCATCATAATTGTGCAAGCTACCGCCCAAACTGGTATTCTGTTACTTATTACTAAATACGGCATTATTTTACCGCCTCGAAGTGGAGATAAAAATCAATCATACCATCTGGTAATATGTGTCGCAGTTATAATGTGTGTCAAATATGGTGTCTATTTCATCTGATTTAACCACTGAGCCACGGCCCCAAACGCTTTGAAGGACTAAGCCAACCCGTGAATATGTATTATGACGTTTTATTTGTTACCGTAAAAGAAATGATCTTCTAGTCACGAGTATTTGGAAAGTATGAATCTGGGTAACGGAAATACTAGACTGCTGTTGCTCAGTTTCAAATCATCCAATTACCTTGGGTATCACGGGACACCTGGATAAAGTACAAACAAAATTATTGTGTGTGGGAAATGTCCAGCGGGTAACTGTCAGGGGGAAGATGTCATAAGGGGGTTAGTGACCGGAGGGGGATGTCCGGAGGGTAAATGTACCGTTATTTAGACACTTAGGGGGTACAAACATTTAATTACTTTGGTGTTAGAAAATATCACGGCGGAAAAAATACATATTGTCAGCCCCTGATTCACGCTCTCTGCCATACAACGCTTCAACCAATACCTTTGTAAAATTGACAAAATATTATGGTTGGTTAAACAATATTCCAATTAAACAGAGTGCATGTCGTGTATTGTCTTTATTTCTCCTTACATTTGATGGGTCTATGATATATAATACGATAAACATTCTTGTTAATAACGACAGAAGGAAATATCTTAACCATGCTAGTACCCATCAGTGGAATTAATTGTGGTCTCGTTATTTGCAACAAGATTTATTATTGTCTTTGTAAGGCACAGCTCATCGACCTTGTTACTTCCACGTTACCTGCGTGTAATAAATTTCTATCCTTACGCCGTTGTTCAAACTGAGGAATTGGGTTTCATATATCCTACATTTGTCTTGTAAATAAATGAAATAGACCACATAATGAACTTCAGACAATGGGAAGTCGCAATGTATCATTACTGTCATGAAGCATCGGCTATTCATATATACATATAGATCCATTTGTTTGAGCCTCTGATATATTAGGAAAGGTTTGCCGGAGATGGATACCAGAGGGAACATTTGCAATGAAATTAATTAGATCATGCCATGAGGAGGGTGTCAAGCTACAGTTGTTTACGTTTTATCAAAGGACCTCGTCGTTTAATTGGCTGTCTGTTAAATATCAGTATTTGTTTGAATATTAGGTCTAGAGCTGACCATCTCCGGAAAACCGGTACTAGTTTATCGACATATGAAACAAAAGGGATTGTTTTCAGAAATAGTCGCTGTGTCAGGAGCTTAATGTATCATTTACAAAACAACTAAAACACGCACACACTGTTTAGATATTTTGCATTCGGCCAGTAAACACTTACTAGATAATTATGTATATCTTAAGGATTAAAAATCTAAACTAAACTCGCATTTATGGATTTCTTTAAATTATTTTAATTCCGAGGCTCTTTGGCATGAATGCAAATGTGCAAATACACTGAATGATCCAGAAGCTAATAGTGCAATGACTGTGGATAAGTTTTATATCTCCAGGGGGTCTACAAGGCTTCCAAATGTATTGCATTTGCCGTCTACCGGATATCTCAGAGACTGAGGATTTGCCGTGTGCAGATCTCTAAGCCCATAGAAGGGTTATACCCGCTTTGATGCGACAATTGAACATGACAGATTGTATCGCGGACAGTGTATATCCCATATAGCTTAATCTAAATACAACTTACAGTACTATTTAGAAATCCAGTTATCGACTGGAAAATAGCGTTCTCAACCTTTCTGACCAATGCACGCGGTGCTTCATGCAACAGACTGGCTGACAATTGTGGTGAACTTCCAGTTTTCTGGTCTGTACACTATGTTTAACTTACGTCAGTGTTTTAATTTTATTACCATGCAGAACGTTTGATTTGTTTGATAGGGATTTTACGCCGTGTTTAACGTTATTTCACTCATATGACGGCGCTGGATATATAACGTCTCTCCCCTGCAAAAGGCACATCTACATAACTTGATCTGTATGATGTATAAGTTTGATATAGAGTGTTAACAAAAAAAGATCAAAGGCCAACCAGCCAGCCAGCCTTCCAGTCAGACAGGGCGATAGCAATACTCGTCTTCCCAGCAGGATGTGCTGAGGAGTAACAGAAATAATCTATGCAGGCCAAGATGGTCCGCACTAGTTCCTCACTCCCTAGTGTTGGCCCTGGTTCTATTTATCTGAACACACACTCGTATTAAACATAAACTTATGTACAATGAACCTTCTGTAAATGCCTGGTAATACAATAATCCCGACAATGGACATAGCTTTCTGACATATAAGTGTATACAGAACACCTTTTAGTAATACAGTTTTTGGTTTTGGTTAATCTATGTCTATAAAATATGAGAACAAGAGTATACAGTTGAGCAGGCCTTTCACTTGAACAGATACTATTTTGTGTATATTACATCACAGACACTTGCTCCTAGCTGGTAGCCGCCAGTACTCATAAGCCTACATTGCAATCTACGCTATCTTATAAAGAACTAAAGATCGGAAAGGCACTTTGGGAAAATCGATAAATAAAGCAAACTGAACAAAACTTACTACTCCCCTGGGCTATTTAAGGTCTCCTGTCTTCATATCTCTTGTCATTTTGCTAACTAACCATCGATTTTATCACTATCGGTAGAAGTTTGTTCGAGCGTCCGAAATGAGCGGAAGTAGCCGCTATGCACGCGTGTCAGGTGCATACTCTCCTTATTTGGGTGACAACATTTGACCTAAGACAATCGCCTGGCTGTGCGACAGAAGTCTTGGCGATCCGTTGAAAACGTGAATGTGATAGTTTATATATAACGTGTATGTGATAATTTATATATAACGTGAAAACTGGGCCAGTGTTATGTGTTCTACTGCATATCAGTTGTAATGTGTTTTGCTTGCCTTTACTGTCTCCTTGCGTGTTTTTCGTATTTATTAATTTTAAATTATTTTATATGGTATGATCTTGGGAAATCAGGCGATATATAATATAAATATAGATTTCGAACGCTCGCTGTCACCGTGATTGAAGTATTCCCCAGTAAAACCTGTCTGAAAATAACTCAGACACAGTTCCTTTGATATCGGTTGACATTTTAGTTAGTTTATCTATGGACAATCCTACACGTTCACAAAAATCATGCGACTAACACGTGGACATAACGGTTTGGACACAAGTCACATTGGTACCGTTCATCGCCTAGAATGAATACTGACAACACATTTCGTGGTAAACAGCAGAGCCAGATAGGCAGGACATTGTGTTATTTGTTTGGAGATCCGGGTGTAATCTCTGTGGTCAAATCTCTTTACCCATCAATATATGCTTAATATATCTCCTGTAGAAACTTACATGTCGAAGAGATAAAAAAAACATCCCAGTTGATTACCCCAATGTGTTTAATTTGTTAAAACATAAGACATACGATATATAGTTTAATTTCCGCAGCTATGACCCCAGCCAATCATAGCTGCGTCGGTTGAAATAATAATGTCCGTGTTGCCATAGGATACTGACTTCAAAGCATAATCAAAGGATTCTGTCCACCATTTCAGTTCTTCATTTACGGTAGTTGTTAGGGTAATACTTGCATCGAAAGTTTCGCTATGGTTCTGCCATATCGAGTAGTGTCAGTGAAAGGCGTTGTTAAAATACGTCCTAACCTAAATCTAACAGTTCACTGACTGCGTAATTTGTGAAATCTCGCGAGATACTGGGGTAATGTGACCAGAGATGTAGTGGATTCGTCTCTCAATACTACCAGTAAAACTATGGCCTTAAATATTCTTCTTTTTACAATCAATCATAATTTAAAGATATAGCATTTGGATAAAAAATATGCATGTCACTTGCCTACTTTTGTCAATGTACGGCAGTATAGTTTCAGCTACGTTTATGTGCCATGTGCCAGTCGATTGTATTTTAACTTTTAAAATAGAATGAAGGTTTCGCAAGGTTTTGCGATGTTACGAAATCAGACAAACGCCCTTGACACAGGAATGAAGTCTATATGGTGCTGTTAAAACGCGTCAAATGAGAACATTTAGCCATTCTCTATTTGTTAAATATTCCTGACGGATCCATTAGAGAACCCGTATGTATGAAAATCGAGAAATCGAAGTCTCTAAATGTTTGCTGGGAGTTGCTCAATTAAGATAGACAAGATAATGTACTGTCATTTGAAGAAATGGAAAGTGTCCCATTTGGTTGAACTAGATTATGAAGAACAGCGCAGATAGACGGATAAAGTGCTAGGCCCCGGTTGATGGCGTGTCCAATCAAACAACAGTATCGATAATCTAAAGAAGGCGCTTCTGTAAGTTGGTAAAAAAAAAAACCAACTAGATAACCCAAAAGAACCACATATTTTTTCGTCTGTTTGGAGAGCTACAGGTGGTTTGCCACAAGTAGGGCGTTTGTTAAAGATGATACAAAATATGTCACATGAGTATGTCCTGCTTCGGCGGATTATTAACAGATTAATAAGAGGATTTCGAGGACACAAACAGTAACAATACACATATTAATTTGTTGTTAAATGAGATGTAAGCCTTGTGCTTGGAGATCATTTATCATCGTTAAAAAAAAGAAAACAATAACACCACATGTTGTTCGCCTGTCCTGTTTCCTTTGCTGTTTAAGAGATTTAAATGCAGTTTCTAATCCGAGTAGCGTGAATGTTAAAATATTGCTACTGGACAAGTCCTTGCTTCCTAGCAGTCATTCGAGAAAACAAATCAACAACTATTTAGTAAGAATAGATTGAGATAAAAGTATTGTGTTTGCTAATCGGTTTGCCTCGTCTTTCTAATCACTAAAGCGTATGAAGACAATTATGTGTACGACGTTTATATTACTCTTCTGTTTGTATTGATGTCATCGTATACCACCCAGTATATCAACTATATAGCTACACTCAGATCACGTGTTTCTCTCAAAACGTGACCGCTCATTTCACTATTCACACAGATTAAACAGTTTGCCTTGTAATCCAATACTCTTCCTATACTGTTTTTTTTTTGTCGCTTAAAATGTCGGCGAATTAAAAAAATGCGTGTTTACGTGGAATATACTGTTTCTGGTTCAGGTTTGAGGAGTCTCATCTTACCACCTTATAATGTTACTTTGAAAAGTAGAAAAGTGTGGTTTTTATTATTCGGGAGTCGCAATTGTTGTCTTTGCTGGTAAAACTCTTGTGCTACTTATTTCCGCGAGCTGTTAGAGGGAGCTACCTGTTGCACTGGTGCTCTCGTAAGTTTGTCTTATTGCATCATGTATGAAGCCCTGCTTTTGTCTGGCATCTTGTCCTTTTTAGTTGCCAGTGGCGTCGATGTGGTTTCCTTCACCAACTGGGCTGTCGCGCTGTCATTTGAGTATAATAACCTAAATTACGGCGTAAAAATCCAATCAAACACTTCTTATCACCAGTAATTACGGTTGTAGTTTACACGTTCGTCGTTTGTGAAAATAGCTGCTATGACATCATAGCGATAGTGCCAAATACTCGTCTTCTACAGGATATGATTGAGATAGATGTCAGAATGTTGTAGCTCATAAAGACTTGTTTGGTACTAAAATTTCTAAATATCTCCGGAATAAGTTCCATAATCTCATCGAAACCCAAAAAACGAATGTACACTGTTTTATCCGAAAATCTATGAAAGAAGTATTTGATAAAATATATCCGTTGGAAAACAAATGTTGAATTTGGAACAAACTATCCATCGAGTTGAATTTGGAACAAACTATCCATCGAGTTGAATTTGGAACAAATTATCCATCGAGTTGAATTTGGAACAAACTATCCATCGAGTTGAATTTTGGAACAAACTATCCATCGAGTTGAATTTGGAACAAACTATGCATCTAGTTGAATTTGGAACAAATTATGCATCGAGTTGAATTTGGAACAAACTATCCATCGAGTTGAATTTGGAACATCGAGTTGAATTTGGAACAAACTATCCATCGAGTTGAATTTGGCACAAATTATCCATCGAGTTGAATTTGGAACAAACTATCCATCGAGTTGAATTTGGAACAAACTATCCATGGAGTCTCTTGAGAGATGTTTGTCGATGATAGAAATCGACATGTCATTTTGTCTCAGTCACTCTTCATTCAAGTGTTGTGTGAAGCTTGATTGATTGAATGGTGTTTAACGCCGTACTTAAGAGTATTTCACTTATATGACGGCGATGTACTCCAACAGGTAATAACCACACTTACACAAACCATACAATGTAAAGTGTTTTATTATGTTGGAAAATTAATGTTCCTCCAGTCCGACATAGAGTAAGACATAGTCCTCAACTGCGATGTGCAACGCCACAACAATTCAGCTTCTTGTTGTCCGTGAGCTCAGAAAAATATCACCCGCTAATGCATACGTAAATTAATTTTACCTTACTGTTAGTCAATAAATACGGACTCAAAGTGAACAGAAGTATTAGATAACAAAGCGGTTGAAACCAAGCCTACTTAAACACGACCGCATTAACTAATAGTGTACACACAAGTGTGAAATAGAACTGTTGAACCTTTCTTAAAAAATGAGGTATACTAATTTATATTAAAGAAAAGCAATTGGTGCAAATAATCAAGACTTGTTCCACAGAGCAATATTATCATTAACAATAGTTTAATTTGACTCTATGTAGGTAATAGCTGGCCTTCTCAGATGTTTGTGTTTGCGTCAATAAATGTATATCACAGCAGACAAAACGAAACCTTTAATTCCAGAAACAGAATCAACCGAAACCAATTTTATTTTCGTTGATTTTTCATTTTTGTAAGAGTAAATCGATCGCCGGATTTGGAACATCTGCTGTTGGGAAAGTACAAGGGTTATCTCCACTGGTTATCTGGTTTTCAAATTATCCCATTCAACGACGTCTAGGAATACATAGCTGTGAGAAATACACGTAATTTGTGTCCATGACTAAATCATGATATTTGCTTACTAAAATTCCACAATAACATACGGCAGAGTTTATTACAAATAACTTTGATGTGAAATGTATACGGATACCTTGTAAAGCAAATATGAGTTTATTTATCGAAACCTTACTAGCAAAGATCTGTTCTGATTCAATCCAAATTGCGAAGAAATGTCACAGTTTGTGCATTACATCGGACATGTTTTCTAGTAATGCCACTCTTGTACCGACGTGGCGACGTAATATATAGTGTTTGGGTATAAAGATTATGTGCGGGTCAACTCGTGTCTGTGATGCCATGGGTTATTCTTGTTAACTGTCTTCTCTGTGGAGAGTAGAGAGGTTCCATCTGGGATGGAAGACACGCAGCTGGGCTGATGTCAAAAGGCATATCGTTTTAACATATACATATGCTTTGAATAATTTAATAAATAATTAATAAAAAAGTTATAACTTCTGTTATTATACAGGTATATGCTATTTGTGTTCATGAATGAAATAAATGTATGTACTGTTTTGTTACGTCCCCATATACCACTAATGTGGTCTGGGTATAAATAAAGCAACTTTGAAACTTTGTTCGGACTTAATAAACTAAGAGGAAATTTGCTGAACCAAGACAGTCAAACACTATCATATTTCTAATCAATGACCATTCAAAAATAAAAAAAATTAAACTAACTGCTTTTGCTTCCAATATGTTATCCTTAATTGATCTTCCCTCTGATACTATAGTTATTTAAAAATCTTCGCTAAGTTGATCAGGCATAATGACGCATGCAATGTAATTTATGTCGAAATTCAAGCAGTTCTTGTCATTGATCGGATAGCACAATGGGTAAACAATAGGCTGCTGATCTGGATGTCGAGGTTTAAATCCTCTTCGGTTCCAGTATTTTTAAGAGTGATAATTTTGTTTTATTATACTTATGTTTGACTGGATTTTGCTGGTGTGTCATGTTTAATATGATGCTGATGTCGTGGCAAATTGGTATGTTGGCTTGCTGATCATTTCTTCGATAAATTGTATTTTCAATCCATGAGGTGAGGTATAAAAAAGAACATAGAACATACTATAAAGACAATTTATATGAAGTATTACTGATTGTTTCGCTCATGACTTAAGTATTTTATCGTGAAACGCCAGCTCTAAAATATATATCTCAGTTGGGGATTATGTAGATGGAGCCTAACAGAGAAAATATCCGTAACGGTATGTATATTTTAATATCAGAAACATTTCTCCACTTTGCTTCAATATTAAAAACAATACTCCGATACAGAAAATTATTAGCAGTTTGGGACGTCTATTTTTGTAATATTCATTTAAAACTAAAATGTGGTCAATGAAGAATCAGTATTAAAAAGCACGTTAAGTCTGTAATCACAACAAGATGGCATAGAAGTGAAGTTTGGCTAAGTGTCATCTTATGAGATATAAGTTAATAACAGTCTTGCTCCAAATCTCTGGTAACTTTCGTCCCCTTCGATTAACGGCTTTGGTGTATTGAATAACCATTTTTGAGACCATTAGCGCCATATTTGGCTATAGAGGCAAAGCTTGCATCTCATATAGACAAATTTATCCTATATGACCACACCAATATAAATCAACATAGAGCGGGTAACAACAGCGGAAATAGGACAATAGAACAATTTATCATAACATTACGGTCGAATTGACCAATTACAACTGGAGAATCAAGTCACTTGCAGATTTGAAATGGCATCGTAGGTCGATTGATAAGGTCAAGGGTCAGCGACCTCGCTTTTCAGGCTCATTCAAAATGCTTAGTCATACAAGGCTAATAACTATAGAGAATAAGTTTGACCTTCCTATTCAAATGTGTTATATAACTGTTTTTAGGTGACTGTCATTGGTGTGGCCTCTTTGTCCTCCGAGCTTGTTAATTTGCTCACTCTGTGTATTCCTAATGTTGTTGTTCCAGGAAGCTAAACTTTGTTAGTTTCTCGTACATGGTCGGCTCAATATAAATACTTACTTCATTAGATGTCGATGTGATATTTTGAGTAAGCTGAGATCTATGATCAGGATGGTGCTGTATTCGCTCCTTGGCCAATTAATAGAAGCCATTCAGAAACACCGCCTTTAAGCCGATTTGAACAGAGACAAGGGATGTATGATGCCTACAGCCTACACTGACTTAATTCACACCACATCCTGGTTACTATCTATTTTGAATTCTTAATTGCTCTATTATGTTATATTATATAGCTTTTCAATCTACGTACATCTCATCTTTACTGCTAATCTTTATAAGACCCCCTGGTCGTTAGTTATATGTGTAGTAATCCATAAACAAATCTAGTCTTATTAGCTAATTAAATATGTTTCAACTATATGTAATCACACATTTCGATTTGTAGTCTTTATAAAATTAGTTTCATATGTCTGTAATGGCTTATCGGTGATCTCTAGACTCTGTACTAACCCTACTTAAGCCTTTTTTTGTTTTTACTAGCTCATACTGTGCCAATTAATTTGTAAACACACGAAGAGTTTTGATGTATAAATGCCTCTATCTTAACAACTGTCCATGTGCTTGAGAACGATGTCAGGATATACAATGAAATGATGCGTTAAAATAAATGAGAACTTGGAATCCAGTGTATTATCAGTGTATCAACTTCTAAATGTCACTCAGAGATGCTGTGTAATATGCATTGAACCTTCTGTAAATGTCTCGCAATGCAATAATGACAACGAACAATGAACATACCTCATATCAATATATGTGTAGACAAAAACACCTTTTCTCAAGTTTTAAATAATTTCTGTGTCTGTCTTTGATTGTATGGGTTAAATCAGCCCATAAGTTGTCAATTGGCGATATATATTAAAATAGTGAGTACAAAAGCTTTATGTAAATTAGATGTTAAGACTGGCTTGTACAATCGTGTTAACAAATATTTTAAGGCAATTTTGTTTGTGTATGATTGATCCTATCCATCGACAAAAGCATGATCTTGAAGATATATAGGATTACCATGTGGATATAAGAATCTGTCCAATGCTTCGTTACTTCTCATTTAATGATAAACACTTAATGTTTATTAACTGGGCACCAGTTGTACTGTTTGGGAATTCGGGATAAACGAACTCAAAGCTCTATGGTCACCCGTTTAAAATCAATAACTCTCATGTGAACAGACATATGTCGGAGTAATACAAGTATGACAGGCTGTTCTATATACACCCATTTTCTGTTAAATAAAGCACATAATTTCTACGGCAATCTTTTCATTTCGCGTTCGCCTTGATTTATAAATAATTATAATTTGTATCAACCAATGGTGCACTGGACTAAAAAACATCTTTTAACAACTGTTATACCTATTGAAAACCACAACCCTGCAGTGCGGACTTCCCAATCCATCCCAACGATTGATTGTTAATTTAACGACGTACTGAAGGGTATTTCACTTATATGACGGCGATGTTCTCTAACAGTATAGAGCCACACTAACACAAACCATAACATGTGAAGTGTTTTCCTTTGTTGGAAAATTAATTTTCCTCAAATGCTATGTAAAGACAGCTCGGAACATGCTGCCCTTAGCCAGAGGCTTTCGTTCAAAATGTATGTGCGTCGCCTTGTTCCATGCAATTAGACGAAATTTCTACTAACGCCATGTTTGCTTCAGGAGTGCAAACGATGTTATATTGCATATAGGCCTATCCATTGACACAAGCGATTTAAACATATACCCCATAAAGATAACAACTGAGTATAGCACAATATAATATCACAGTCAGACTTTTGCCAATTGGGAATCTTTACTTGTAATGAATTTAATTGTCAGTTGTTAGTATAAGAAACTAAAACAGTATATATATGTAGCAGTAAACATGCCCTGGCTGCAGTTAGAGACAATGTTCTTATTTTGTTTTCGTTTTATATCCATATACGTTCAATATCAATGTTTATATGTTATACATATATATACTGCCACTACGAAAATAATATACGACTTGTGAACATATAATTACTTTCTCAACTACCCCTACCAGGAAGTTTATGTTTCAAAATCTGCATACCATTATACTATGTCGCGTGTTATATGTCATTAATATACACTTGACTTTGAACTAACATTTATTGTTTGATGTGAATCAACTATTAAGTAACCATTTTTCAATCAGTGACTTGTCCCTATTTTTATGAACCTGAAACCTTTTCTCTGGTTTGTCAGCAGTCCAAGTCGGTTTAAATCAGAATCACACGCTATGTTTTTTTTCTCTCTGTGGTAAGTTAGCTTTACTCGAAGTGCATATGTAGGGCAATGAATGAAACAATTATTCGTTTGCTTGATCGGGGTTATAACTCATATGACGGCGTGCCATACCAATGGTTGAAGGAAACCGCCCTCAACACCACTGGCAACAAACAATGAATAGATACAAGACAGTCAGAGGACAGCAATAAACGGTACAATAGGACAAATTGTGCGCATCAAGCTAAACTAGACGACTGTTTAAAACACATGGACCAATATTCTGATAGCATAATGGCGTGAACAACCTTTAAACAACGTGTAAAATGAAGAAGGCAAATATACAGTTTTGGTAGATGCACATCATTAACACCTGATAAAGAATGTATTTTTTATAAACCAATGTATTTTGTTAATTTGTTGATCAGTGTAAATTGTCTGTTTTAAACAAAATTATCGAGAGAAGATAGTGGAAGACTCAACATATGTTCATCTTATATGTCTAATTATACATATAGGCCTACATGTAGTCAGCTGTTAGTAACATAATATAGTCTAGTTAACTGTGAACACAGTTAACAGGGGTTTTTTTTCAGCTAACAAAGATAATGCCACAGGTAGGTTGTAGCGTTTCTTAACCAGAAAATACGGTACAGGTGTGTTTAATTTTGTGACCTAATTATGTTTTTGTTTTTATCACATATCAGATTTTCCAGAACAATTAATTATCTGTCTGCTTTACCTTGAGGAGTGTCACTTTACATGTATCGATGAATTTCAAATTACCCAAGTCTGTTAGAATAGCTGTATGGTTGACATATCAATCCATGGCTCTCTTTATCTCTTATTATTATATTTTATTGATCTTGTACAATCGAAACATTCTTGGATTAAGACAGACATTGTGACTGTTCAATTAACAGAGAGAGAATGAGGAAGAGGAGATTGTAGGCCGAGTGAACAATGCTAGCTCAATGCGGTGGCCGAGTTAGGATTGGAAGCAAACAATCTAAACCTGGTGAGCTCTTTGGTGTTTACCGTTTGGGACATTTTAAAAAGACCAAGTGGTTCTAACGGGACTCCACTATCATTACACTCATCAGCTCAGACTTAATTGAAGATCGGCAGCAACGGTTGTAATCTGAATGGTACATAACATCAATCATAGTATGCTTCATCCTATTTCATCTGTAGGGATGAACACGTAAGCATGAATTGATTCATCTTCTATGTGAATACGTTCGGGTGTTTCACATTGTCCCCCAAACACTCTAACATATAAAAATACATCTTACAAGGACATACAACTATCATAAATAAATCGATTAGCTAATTGAACAAAATATCTTCAATCCAAATCGAGATCAAACCATAAAAACCGGCACTTTGTGAAAATGCCGTAAAAATAAAACAAGGACGACGAACCTATTCAAACCGTGGAATCATTCATTTAGTTTGCACTAGCTTTTATTTAATGTTGTATCTTACATGTACGGTCAATATGTATAGAGTCATACATGTAGTTATACCGGCCATGGAGATTTCCCACAAAGGAACCAATTGACAGTTAAAATAGACTGGGCCATCACATTTTTACATGACTTTTAATATAAAGAAAGAAATGAATATTGCAATTTAAAAACAACAGCAAACAATACACGTTTAATAGTGTTCAAATATCACCAACAAACTATGGCACAGCATTCTCATTTATTTTCAATGCATGATAATTTAAAGATACAGCATGATGGAATAGTATGCATGTCACTTGTTTTCCTTCGTTACTCCAATGACACCTGATTAGCGTATCTATAGTGCTAACAATGTGTCTCTTATAAACATAAATAACATTTAGTCGTCCTCTGTTTGTTGACTATTCCTGCCTGGACCATTATAGAACCAGTAGGTGTGAATATCGAGATTTCAACTAATGTTTCACGGATGAATTAATTGCCCAATTAAGTTAATGTACTGTCACTGGAAGAAATGGAAAGTGTCTCATCTGGTTGAATAAGATTATAAAGAACAGGGCAGATAGACGGTTACGGTGTTTAGCCTCGGGTGATGGCGTGATCAAACAGATAGCCAACACTATCGTGCATTTAGCTTAGACGGTTCTGCGTATTTGCTTAAAAGCATCCAAGCTAAATGTTGTTCGCATGCAAATTTAGATATGTATTTTGGGAAGTAAGTGTCTGTTATCTGGAGTTTAATATAAAGCCTCCACAATGTGCTGTACTGTCCAGGATTTATAACGGATCATTAATTCATTACACATATTAACTTACTGTACAATGAGATGAAAACCTGGTGTTTGGTATCCAATCGGCATCGTTTGTCTATTAAATCAAGATAGCGAATGAATTCAATAATTTCTTCCACAAGACTCCCACGTATATTTGTTTTTCCTATTTGTAGCATATGAGACAACCTCGTCTTAGGCTTCAATCACATCACGTGTTCCTCAGAAAACGTGACGGTTCATTTTGTAACAGTGATTTTCTCAAATCAACGAGCGCTGTTTACCATGTTATCGAATATCGCCCTTAACATAGTTTTGTTGGATCAATAAACATGTTAGTGAATTGTAAACTTCGTTTTCATGTCTAATGGACAGTTTCTAAATGAGGTCTGATAGATCTCCTTTACCTATCGTATCCAGTTCCATTCAATAGCATAGACTGATGGTTGTCCATGATGAGAGGTCCAGGTAAGCGTTACTGTCGTATCAGATAGAAGAACCACAACCGGGTTCTTCATGGGGGGTATGTTATGGTTTACACGTTCGTACACCAAAAGTTGTTATCCATATATGGTGCTATGTCTGAGGTCTCAACTAAAGAAACAGAGAGAAACAGAGAGAAAATTCATAAATGGTCAATTTGGTTTCCATGACTTTGACAAAAAAAGTTCTCAACAGCGATGTGAAATTGTTACAAAGAGACAAAATAAAGCAAGGTCGACTTTATATACAATCGTGACAACATTATCAATCACATACACAAGATGTAATGTTAGTGGGAGTGTGTAAATACTTTTGTATATACTGCCAATTTATCGCCTGCATACCTTAGTATATGCGTTGAATATCTTATATAATTCACAGGC
Source organism: Cryptochiton stelleri (assembly GCA_031471745.1). Taxonomy (NCBI): domain Eukaryota; kingdom Metazoa; phylum Mollusca; class Polyplacophora; order Chitonida; family Mopaliidae; genus Cryptochiton; species Cryptochiton stelleri. The sequence continues at coordinate 20,809 of JAUELC010288546.1, forward strand.
TTTATTTTAAATGTAGGATAATGCAAGAGTAAAGTAGGCTTACTTGATTGTGGAAAACGGAAGCAGCTTAGTATCATCACATGGTGCTTGTACAAAGCGTTCATATCCCATCGTCATCACATTTGGAGCATAATTCGTTATGCTGTTCTGGCTGTTTAACTGTTCTAAGCCCTCTGGCTAAGGACAGCATGTCACGATCGTAGCCAGGCTGTCTTTACTTAGCACTTGGGAAACATTTATTTTCCAAGAGAGCAAAACACTTCATATTGTATGATTTGTGTGGCTATTTAATCTTGGAGTATATACGCCGTCATATAAGTGAAATACCATTGAATACTGCGTTAAACACCAAGCAAGTGACTGTTCTGAGTAAAATGATCTCCTGTTATTTGTCAATTAATTTGTCAAATAAACAACCTGACCCCAGTTCATTTATTTATTTGTTTGGCATTTTACGACGTGGCGTGGAGGAACCAATAACAGGAGGATAAATAATGGTTATCGTGAAATATGCTGATTGCAAATTGGTATCTAGTACCCATGAAGCGAACACACAGCGAATGTCTCTCACGAGGACGCTTAGTTAAATATTCCAGTATGGAGTGGTTTAACTAAACTCAAGAGTGACAGAGCGACGTTTAGTGATAAACACAATTTCAGCGTACCCAGGTTGATAATCTGTAATGTTGCCAATACTTATCGGAGCACTGTACACTAATTAGACTGAACCAAAGAGAGAGATGTAATTGAGACACCCACTGTACCTGGAGAATCACGCTACATATTTATTATTCCTAACTTATATCCTTGGTCAGAAGTCTCCAGTATGTTTGTTAAAAAAAACAAATGACAAATTGTATTGCTGTCTAATAGTATCGACTCGAGACGTTACTGTCCACGTTCTATTTTGTTGTTTAAGTTTGATTTCCAGAAGGCTACAAAAATCACTGTGTTATACGAAGAGTTAAATCTAGGAAATTATTTAAATTGTGGTCATATGTTAGCTAACTCAATCTTAAATATTTGTATGAATTTGTCAATTGGTAATTGTTTGAAATTCATGTTATTAATTTCCCGAAACGCAAAATATCAAGACAAAATCAATAAATTATAGCAGCAATATTTGCCTAAGTTAATTTACTCAAATAAATCCATGACTGAACATCTTTAAGTAATTGGCCGGTGATTTTAACGGAAGTGCTAGAGTAATCGTAAACATACCGCGGAATTTATTTAAACAGTATTTTTTTTATTTCATATGAAATAAGGATTGGCAATGCCTGTATAAACACCACTCCTTGTAATACATATATGAACAACAAGTAGACAATAAATATAGTATATAAGTAAAACAAAATCATTGGGAAACGCTACCGTCTATTACACTAGTAATACAATATATGCTTTAATAATTATAACGTTTTTTTTTAAATTATTCATAAATTCGTTGATTTTTTTGGTTCCGGAAGTACCGTAACTATTGGCCTACAACAGTTTCAAATCTGTTTAAGTGACGGATAAAACCGTACATGCTGACAAGGATATCTACATTTTCATAATGCGATAATTAAGAGCTGCCACATATCAGAATAAAAGAGTCTAGTAATTCTGAGAGAAAACGCACACTGGATGGCTGATAATGTGGGCAGAACTTTATATAAAGATCGCAATCTTCATAAGGAAAACCACACTCCATGGCATTATGGGGAATCAATTAGAGGGCGATTTAACATATCTGAATTAAGAATACTGCACTGAAGTCTTAATTGTGACATAATAATTTGCGAATGCCGTTCTCCATAATAACAATATGATGGCACGATAGAATCGCCATCACGTAGCATGGCCTTAAACACAATAAGAGATTGAGCGTTACGAATTTCTGCATGTAAGCTGTTCCACAATGACGCCAAGAGGGCAAAAAAGAAATCTGGAAAATGACTGTGTTACAGAAAGGGAGTTGTAAGCTGCCAGAGTTCCTCAACGCATACCGCGACACATCGTCAACATGTTGAGGCAAGAGCTGCGTGAGGTATTCCGGCGTTTGTTTGTTGATCATTTTATAAAAAAAATCAACTTGTGACGCGGAAATTGTTTTTACGCGTTGGTTAATGACAGCTAGGTTATCCACAATTTACCCAGGTTATACAGATGTCTCATGCCCCTGATGCATGGAGTTTACACTAAACTTTAGGGTCACCTCTATCAATTGAACTGCGACTGGCGAAAGGTGACGGTGATCTGGATCGTTTTACACAACCAATGAAGAGGTACATGGTTTTACCGTAAAGAGAACGGGGTAACAGCCTGATAGCCCACAGTGACGACAGAGAGTAAGACAGTTTCTAGTAATTTGTATTAAGGTAAACGAGTTACAGTCATCTACATACAACAGATCCGCACTATTTTAACGAGGCGGGGCAGCCAAAATTCTGGGAGAGAAATCACATCAAACTGGATGATATAGTTAATTGAGTCATTACTCTAAAATCCATATCTCAAAATAAATTTATAGAAAAAGTATTTGCCCTGGTCAGAATTCGATCCAGATATGTTCGGTTTAACAGACATGTGCGTTAACCACTACGCCATTCCGACAGATACATGTAATATGTCGAATGATACCCAGATACGTTGTTTTGCACACTTCTCAAAATAGTCGGATAAAATAACAAAACTAAACAAATAAATGATTTGCCTTATGCTGGTTTCGAACCACGGATGTTCGGTTATAGAGACGGACGCGTCGACCAATGCGCCATACGCGACCGACATGCCCAATATGTCAAATATTCTTGTGATACGTATGTTGCACACTCTTCCATATTGTTTAGATTTGATTTCACATCTTTTTGAACTATTTACGTAAATAGCATAACGTTCTCAAACTAATGTTGCCTTCATAATAAACATAGTCAGTAATAATTTAAAATCTCTCTGATGTATCGTTCCAAGGTTACTACCTCATAACGCTACAAACTACATCAG
>JAUELC010288656.1:0-15827 GCA_031471745.1 Cryptochiton stelleri
GGCACGTACAACCCGTCTAATAAAAAATAACCCACAACCCCCCCCCCCCCCCCCTCATGTGTGGCAGCTTCTGAATATACTCAGTCATAAGATGATAATTTACAGATGGTATAGTGATACTATTAGTCTTGTATTAGATGCATTCTAATATTATACATAATGATAGTCATGACTGACCATACTATGCATGGAGCATTGCAAAGTAAGAATGGGATATGTAATGCAGGGGAGACAACTATGAACGAAAGACAGCTCACTGTTCAGTGTACTACGCCCAAATGCTGTAGAAAATTAACCAAAAATTGTGATTGAGTAACACCATATTACTTACCAGCATGTATATATATATATATATATATATATATCATTTGTTAGTTAATATGTTATAACTAATTAGTAAATAATGTTGATTGTATATTGAGGACATAGTAGATTCTTATCTATTTACATGTAAACAGGCTTAACCTTGCAGGTTCTTCTGTTTAAATCACCACCATGTCCTGCCATTGGATTTGTCACTATATTTATAGTGTTCAAATTGAAATGAAAACCTGATATGTACATTGTTTTATTTGAATTTGTTCATACGTTGTATTATTTTTCTTGTTTGGATAAAAGACCCACCTGGCGCACCCGAAATTTCTGGTTATACGAATGGAAAAGAAATCCGAGCTGGTGATACACTTAAACTGGTCTGCGTTTCCAAAGGGGGTAATCCACTGGCTCAAGTTGTCTGGTTCAAAAACGATGAGGAAGTGGACTTCTCCTACACTAGCGGCAGTAATCGAGCCGTCAATGAGCTAGCGTTTAATGTACAGGCCTCAGATAATGATGCCGTGTACAGATGTCAAGCCTCTAATGTGGTCACACCAAGGCCTTTAACAGCTTCATTCAAGCTCACTGTACACTGTAAGTATTACAAAAAACATATAGATAGAGATATAAAGTATTTACACTCAATTTTACAATAATTAAATTAATAATAATGGTAAAACTAAATATAATGTTATGATCTCAGTAATCTTCAGATCAATAGGAAACAATTAATAACTTTGTTCAAAATAACAATTCATAACATACACATAAATAATTTGGAATAAAGTGTCCAATTGCACGTGAAACATATCCAGATGATCACAGAGTTATAGTTTTGGTCAAATATCCAGACTACCAAGTAGTGTTTTGTTTAATCAGAGTCACTGTTCCTATTTTAATTTTACCAGTGTATCACCATGATGTAATACCAACTTGTGTTAAGCTTTGACGAGTAGAATTAGTTCAGGTAATATGATCTTCAAGTTGTAATTACAGCACTGACGTTATCATTTATTTTAGCTTTAACACTATTTCTTATGATGTGTATGATATATTTTCCAGTTGCCCCAACCAAGGTGGAAATAAAGGGACAAAAACTGGCAAAGGCTGGAGAGGAAGTCAAACTGAGCTGCCTCACGACCAACAGTAACCCTGCTGCAGTGGTGACCTGGTTTGCCAAGGGTAGACAACTCCAGTTACCTAGTTCAGCAACAACTGTGAAAGCGTCCCCTGATGGAGGTTACATCACCGAGTCTGAGGTCACTGTTAAGTTAACAGACCAGGAAAACAATGTGATCTATTCCTGTCAAGCTACTAACAGTGTGTTAGGACAGACTGTGACTGACGCTGTTACACTCAGTGTTCTATGTAAGTTCTAGGCATATATTAAAACTAATAGGAATTTTCTTGATTGCGGAAGAGAAAGCAAAAAGAGGACCCCACAAAACTGTCACTGTGTCACAAAAAATAATCATAAAATCCATTAAGCAGGTGAACAAATATGCAGGTTATTTTTGTGGCTTGTTGTGTATACTATAGTTTATTTCACTCATATTTCATGTTGGTGTCTCCTTGCAACAGAGAGAAGTCCATGTTATCATTGCTGCCTCATAAGAATATTGATAGGAAAAACACCTGGCCTGTCGACACCTCACCACTCACACAATACTGAGAACTGGCCAACCAGTTGCTGCCCTATTATAACCCTTTATACTGACTGTTAGATTAGAAAGAAACTACTCCATATTTTAAAGTCAATTCTCTCTTAGCTGTATCGCTCACATGACCTACCAACTGAATAGCAGATGCTCTACCACCAGGCTATCATTGTTGATATATTAAAATGAAGAGCTGAGGTAGAATAAATACATGGATTGCTAAACTGTTAAAATGATAATAATACTGATGTTAACTGTATGTTTTCAGACCCTCCTGATGCTCCTGTAATACCTGACTATACCTCCTCATCTACGGCCACAGCAGGAGAATTAAAGAGAATGAGCTGTACCTCTGTGGGAGGAAATCCACCTGCTACAGTTAATTGGTATAAAGGTAAGGTTAATTATACAATAATCTAAATTTTCTCCCAAAACTGATATATCCACACAAAAGATTATTTTCCTATGGGCCGAGGACCAATATGCGGATAAAGTTAATATGAATTTTTGATTTGAAAGTGCATTTTATTTATTTTTTGAATTTTTGTAATTCCATTGTAGTTGGTTGACTTATTCTTGGCCGAAAACAGTCAGCTACTTTTCCACACCCTTGGAAAAAAGATATGTGTGTTCATACTTAGTTTCAGATATCCTTGGAAATATATTTAATAAAATGTATACTTCGTTCTAGGTGACACATTACTGGACTCTGAGACTAACAAAGTTGGTAACATTGTTACTTCTAAAGTGGCTATAGTTCTAAAACCAGATGACAATGGAGCCGTTTATAAATGTCAGGCATCTAATGAAGCCACAGAGACTCCACTAGAAACCAGCATCACTCTCAAAGTCTACTGTGAGTTTTAACATTTCTTTTCTAGCAATTGAAGATATTTTCTGTAACAATATCATCTGTAACTTTTGCCTAAGGTATTAAATATTGTTACAGAAAATATCTCTTATTGTTCAGGTTTGCATTTTAGACATGCATATATACTTTACAAGTTACAAAAAGAATTAAAACTCATATCTAAAGGCATGTTTCTTCTTGTTCCTCTAGTCAGCCAAAAATGATGGTCTGCATGTTTGGCTAAGTGTGACCAGGTAAATACAGCTGAAATCAGACCTCTAGTGTTTTATTGTCTTGGACTTCTCACAATGCACTGAGAGCCTGGTTACTGCTGTACATTCATATACACCACGTATGAATAAATTCACCGCAAGTTTGGCTCAAGCAACTTACTTAAATGTATGTCTGTACATTTTATTTTTGAATAAATGGAAAACGGTGTACTGCCTCAAGTCTTGCCCTCATGATAGCATATTGATACATTTTTAGTGAACTCGCAGTATATAGTGTTGAATATGTGATGATTTGTTATGATAAACTGTCTGATAAAACTGTTGGAGATGAAATACTCCTAGATGTAGGTTTACAACTGCTTGATATTTGTAGGCTACTCATTTCCACGCTCCATGACATATTTTACTTATAACACTCAATATATTTTTATCTTCCCAGAGAATGTAAATATCACCATTGATCCTTTAGAGCCAACAGTCAATGGGAGAATAACCTTGACCTGTGTGTCAGCGCCTAGCAACCCAGCTGCTGACATCACTTGGATCAAAGATGGTCGTCCTGTTGCTGGAATTGACGGCGGAAAAGCAGATACAGTGTGGGGAGGGAAAATAACAACCAACCGTTTAGAAATCTCACCTACAACAAGCCATCATGAGCAGGTCTATGGCTGCCGGGCAACCAACGCAGTTTTAGATCAATCAGTGAATGACGCTGTCACATTAGATATTCTTTGTAAGTTGAGTGTTCATTGCGTTAAGAGATTTATCTATATTTTATTTAAAGTAACATGTACCCATTTCACTTCACATTTATTCATTTTAAATAAGATATCAGACTCATACCTTGCCTAACGGGCATTCGTTTCAAATGGCTCTATACTGGAACTTCAATAGTAGTACTTTATAAAGATTCGGGGAAGTGTGCCCTAAGTATTGTGTATATATAACTTTACCCATGATTTTACACAGCAATTTCTGACTAGGAAATGTTGGATTACAGATTTAGTATGCCTATTTTGATTAGACCGAATAGTTATATACTTCATAATAATACTTGTTTGTTACTTTTTAGTGTGAGCGTTGTACTTGTGTAATTACATTTTTTTTACTTAAATTGGAAGTATTTTATGTGAATTTAAAATTTTCACTTACATTTTTAGTCAAAAATTGCTTGGTGAAATGGACTTTCTATTTAAAATTGAACTGTTTAATTGCACTAAGATGACTTTTTGTAAGCCCAGATTCAAATAATACAACGGTTGATTCAATGGATTACAGCTTCTCTTTAATTAAAAGTGTAATGTTTCAGTGTGTATGTTAAGACAGTTATCAAGCAATATGCAATGATCTAACCAATATAACAATTCTGTTACCGTTTCAGTTAAACCCGAGTTTGATTTGGAGTTATCACCAACAGTCATTACTATTGAAGACGGAGAGAGTAAAGTGGTGAATTACACAGTGAGGGCAAACCCACCAGAAGTGACTTATTATCTTCAACAAGATGGGGTGCGGGTAGACTTATCTAACTTTGTGATCACTGACGGATTACTCAGTATTACTGATGTGGAGAGGACAGACGCTGGGCTTTATGCATTTGAGGCAGAGAATACGGAAGGATCAACTATACTTAATATAACAGTGGATGTGCAATGTATGTACTTAAAGAATTTACAAATAAAATTAATTTATTGTAGAGCATTATTTAAATTAAATGTTTAAATTGCAGCTAATGTATACTAGTAGGAATATCCTCAAAGTTAAAAAATTAGAAAAGAAAGAAGTTAAAAGGCATCAATAAAAAAGAAAGAAAGTTCAAACCCCATTTTAATTCATTATTTGTGTCACTTTCAGCAAATAAAAATAATGTATAAAACATCTATTTCCTCATTCTCAAAAATTATCAGACAATATTTGTTAAAGGGGAATATTGGGCTATAAATTTATGTTGGGGAAGCTTCTGTCATATGTGATCAAAATATAGCCAAGCCGTATTCTATTGAATTCTTATGTATATTTGATCTGTAGTTTTTATACATTGTTATTTATTGAGTGCTTTGTTAAGTTTAATCATACAATGATTCCCTTTACTTGTATATTTTATAGATCCTGCCACAATATCAAGTGTGTCCTCACCAGTATTAAGCGAAGAGGGAGAAGTGGCGTTCTTTGAGTGTGTGGCAGAGGCTAACCCTATAGTGGAGGGCACCGTGACATGGACCAGAGAAAACTACAAACCTTTTGCCTCAAAAACAAAACAGGAGTATAAAGATGGGCGTTCTATTTTAACTGTTTACGATGTTGAAAGAACGGATACAGGATCGTTCACGTGCACAGTGTTTAATGGGATAGGAGAGGCTGTAACTAAAACAGCCTGGCTTGTTGTCAAATGTAAGCATTAAAATAATTCCTTTGGCTCTATTTTACATCTACTTCAGTTTTATGAGTGACTGATTTTAAACACTAAACAAATGTGATTTGAAGTTCTTTGAAACTGTATATGTAATCGGGTGGTATGACAGAGATATACTTCTTTTACCTTTTTGGGTTGTTAAACAGCTGATAGAACGTAAGACTGGTGTGGATGACAACCTCTATTTAACTTGTGGCATTTGGATGCAGATACTTACATTATTTTCAAGTAATATGCCTTTAGAATTGTATAAATGTATTGTATAAACACTCTCAAGAACTAACTGTGAGCCATTGTTCGTTAATAATAATCAGCTATTGGAGGTGTTGATTCTCCTGTAACTTCACGCTATTTTCAAGCATTTCACTCATTGACATATTCCCTTTCTTTGTTATTATAAATCATATCCCCAAAAATTATAAAAACTGTTTTTTTGGATTTAAATACCAGTACCCATTGTTGTCATGTCAGTTGTGTTTGTGATTGTGCTGTTTAGTTGCCCCTGCAATAGAGAAGTCTCGTGAGTATGGGAAATCAGCCAGTGACCAGGGCTCTACAGGGAGACTACTCTGTAAAGCACAAGGAGCCCCAGAAGTCACATTTACATGGACTAAGGTAAATAATTAATGGTTTATTAAATCAATTAATCAACTAGCAGAAAGGGCTGATTGCTGCCCGGGTCAGTTTATATCCAGGGTCGCTCCACTCAGCATTTCCTTATGACTCTGAGAGGTACCTGACAAGTCGCTTCCATATAAACCATTCTATTCACCATAAAAAAGTAATCAGAATGTGAAATGATTAAACTTACAGTTGTGAACAAAGTTCAATATGTGCAGCCATATTGACTGACAGTGTGATCATCCCTAGCTGACTTCAAAATGCAATGGTTATGATGTACGTTTGAAGTGTTTCCTGTTTGCATTGCTTTTGTGTATAGTCAAGGATCCAGTTAAAGCAGACTCATAAAAGTTGAATACCTTTAAGCACGGCGTTAAACACCAATCAATCAATCAATCAATCAATCAATACAAACATGGGTTGAACATATTTAATTTAGTATTCCTTTAAAGAAAGTTCTTTTTAATGGTAAGATACTCGTTGTCTTTTATCTTCATTTGATCTGAGCTATTTATACTTGAAATCTAACTGATTCTATTTATCACAGGATGAAGTAGTATTGAACACCACGCGTGAAAAGTATGGTGTGGAGTTGAAGGCTCGTGAGGAATACAGCCCAGATTATGAGAATGTTCTACTCGTGTATGACGTTGTCGCTGAGGATTATGGGACATATTCGTGCAAGGCTACTAACGAGGAAGGAGAAGACAATTTTGATATTATCCTAGATGGCACAAGTAAGTTATTCTCATATATATACAACAACTGAGCAAACTAATACAAAGGCCTAATGGTCAAGATGTCTGTCTCAGATTTTGGATATGCAGCTCAGTTAAAGTCCCACGTACCTGTAACAAAGGAGAATCGTTTTTTGCCTCGCTTGACAATCAATCTGAAGGTGGTCGACCAAAGAATGGTTGGTTTGGTGTGAGAATAAATTGACTGAGGGTAGTCTTGTGGGCTGTCTTTGGTGTGGATATTCTGGTGAAGGATCACTGTAGTATCACTCACTGGACAGCATCAGGCGATAACCTCAGTATGGCACACATCAACAAGCAAATAGGATTTATTTTGGATTTTTTAAGCAGTCTTTTATATATGTCAAAGATACTGATTCATTTGTGCTTCTCTTGGGTTTTAGTAACTTTTTACTCCATGGTTTATTGCTTTTTTTGATTAGAGTGGAAACTGGACACACGCTATAAATTAGTTTTACCTCTGCCGTCAATAATCTTTTTAGTGACGTGCACCATTATTCAAAGCATAGCAGATTTCATTAGAATCAATATATAATGTGGCAAAAACATTGCTTTTTCTTTCACAATACCTGTTTAATTAATTTTTTCCATTCCATCCTGTATTTCAAATTTATACATTTGTTTTTAAATCCAGGTAAACCCGACCCACCATACAATGTGAAGTTTGTAAATGCCACTCATAATTCTGTGGCATTATCATGGACACGGGGTTTTGACGGAGGGTTGCCACAGACATTTAGAGTGCGCTACAAACCCACAGGGGCTGATGGGTATACCTACGTAGATGTGACACCCAGTAATACTACAATATATACTATTATGGGTGAGTTATTTGTGATGCTTTATACACAAGCATTGGGTGATTTGATCATATTTTTGTTTATTTCATATTTTTTCAAACGGACAGGAGCCTATTATAATAAGTTGGACAAACTTCTATTAAGGTTTTGTAGTCAATTATTAATCTTTCCATATTTTTTGCACTTTTTCAGATTCTATATGAATATGTAATTTTTGTTTTTCTCATTGATCAATTTTGCTTAATTTTCTGTGTTTTATAATTTGATTTTAATATGTTTACTTGTAGGGTTAAAACTGGGCACACACTATGAGTTTACTCTATTAGCTTTCAATGATTTAGGAGAGAGTGATTATCAGATAGATGGAATTGTGGCAAAAACATCAAGTAAGTAATCTAATGATAGATGAATGTTTATACAAAAACAATTGAAATATATATGCAGTTATCAAACACTTGAATAAGTTTTGAACAACTCACTAACATAAGTGAGAATAGACTATTAATTTTGGACAACCCTTTATCTGATGATATAATACAAGGTTTTTGTATATTTTGAGATAGAAACTAAAAAGACATTGTTTGTTGTTGCGGGTTGTGACTTGGGTAAACTATTCAGTGGAAATCATAGACTGCTATTAATAGAACTTAACCTATTAATAGAAAAATATACTGTATGCAAAAAAAAAGAACATGAAAACCTTCTAATTGTATTTATTGTCATCAAACATCATTATAGTCCATAAATAATTGTGTTGTTGTGATTTCAGACGTAGCCCCACCTGAAGAGACGACCACATCTAGTTTCTCTGGTCAAGACGAAGTGCCACTCATCATCATACTGGTGGTCTGTATAGTGGGGGTCTTCTTACTGGCTCTTAATGTCGCTTTAATTCTATATTTCATCCGAAGACGAAGGAAAAGATTAGAAAGTAAGCTATCATTTTATCCATTTTCACAATTTCTTTAATATATTTCGATGTTAGGTGACAACTTGATATTGATAGAAATGAGAATAAAGGTTATATAGACTGCTGAGAATACAAAGGGTTGCTTGCAGTTAAATTCTTCAAAATAATATGTTACGTTTTAATAATTGTAGTTATTTTGTCCAAGCATGAAATCCAGTAATACTAAATATAAGTGTACCAGATCTTTCAGAATAGGTATACGATGCCTTGTTATTCTTGACAAGTGATGTGTACCTGTCAGGTAAAAAAGATAACATTATAATCATATAAATTTACACTGTGAAATATATTTGTCTTTTTGCATATATTGATATATATTCCTTTTTACGGTTATTTTGCTCTATTTTTTTAACAATAACAATTATTCTTGCTTTTAGATGGCAGTGATTCTACCAGCCAAACAAACACCATGGAACTATATGCTCCAAGTAAAGAGACTGCCCCATATCCATTATCACCCTCAGAAGTGGATTCAAGAAGCTATACCAGCTACGATAAAACCATAGATGATTTCTCGGACGATCTTAATAAATCTTATGATGTAAGCTTATTTTCACAAAATTATATAAAATTTTACTTTTAGGTTTAAGAAATTGGAAGCGATTAAGTTGATACTGTCTATTAGATGAGAATTTTTGAAAAAGAGGTAGACTTCCTTTTCAGTACCCTATTCTTCGAATCTTATATTTTCTTTTAATCTGTGTTAAAATTATTATAAATGTAAAATATACAATTTGACAATATTCTATTAAAGTATATATTGTAAAATTATTTTTGCAATGGTGTGAGATTTAAAAAAATAATAATAGCAAAAAACAAATACTTTTTCTGAAATGTACAGATTTAATTTTCGTTGTTGTTAAATTCAACTGCTTTGGTTTGGAAATGTTATGCTTGTGATGAACTTATTTCCACTATGCATATTATAACAAAAAGTTAATAGCTGACATAACCTTCCATTGCCGTCTACATTTCTAACCCTTAACTAACCCTGTAATCCACAACATGATATATATCTTGTGTCCCTGTTTATTGTTTACTACACATCATGACACATCTGTTGTTAGCCATAGCATATTTATTAACATGTTAGCGTTATAATTCCCTCACTGCATGTAACAATAGGAACAGTCTCCATATATGTTTTGTTTTAAGTTGTTGCGTTCTTCTTTTTGATAATACTGCATGTATGACTTAATTCCAGTTTATATAGCGATGGGCTTGTTTTTGTCCTGAAGTTCCTTTTCTGTTGTGTACAACTTATGTCTGTAAAGCACATGTATTGTGACTGTTGTAGGTCTTAACATTATCAATTCAATCTGTAAATGATAAATAACTCACTTGTAGAAACATTTCATTATTACTAATTATTAAAGCGTTTATCTAGTACCCCCTGTCATTCGCTCCTCATCTGTCTCTTGTATCTTGTATGTTGGAGATTTTGAAGAAGCTGTATATGCTGTGTAACACTGTACCTCTAATTTTCGTTAATTTCTGCTGATATTTATCATTATGCATGCTGCATGGCTTGATCCCCTCTTTCTTTCTTTTACTCACATTTCAGTGCTCATTGCAGGAGGAAGATGTTAAACGAGTATTTTTACCGGCCCACGATTACGCGAGCCGGCCGTATACGCCATCCCGTCATGAGTCACCCCGATTGTCTCATCAACGTAAATATCCCTCATCTCAAACCACTTACCTAGATGATAGTGGGCGTAAATCACCATGGCGATCTGATGGTAAGTTTGGGGGACATTGTAAATAATCATATTATAAGTAGACTTAAATTATAATATAATAAACCCATGTCTCCATTTTAAATGGATAAAAGGATTTTGAAGATACTATGTACATGTAATACATAGTATAGATACTATTTAGTGATAGTTGGCAAAATTGTGTCCCCGGCAAGTCTTTTAGAACTATTGCCATGAATGGTTAGTCTTCAATAAACTCTAGGACAACCATTTATGAAAATGGAGAATGTTGGTTAAATTAAATTGAATGTATCATATTTTCTGTTTAAATGCAATTTGAGCATTTTCTCCGTATTCACCCAATCCGACATCATGGCTAGGTCTATATTGTGAAGACACTTGCTCTTTTACCATCTTAGTTTCTTACACAATGAACTTACCTTCCACTGACTAATGCACTTTCGCAATTATAATTGTTATACTGAAGAATTCAAACGAAAACCCTCCTCTGGTCCCTCACTCACTCATGATATCTGAGCAAAACAGGCTGTGCTCTGCCTATTTTAATTCTTCAGCCATTTGCTGAAGGACGTTTTATATTTTGCTAAAAAGAAGAGAAGTATTATTTATTATTAAACAATCAAATGTTTATTTTGTGGTGGCCCCAAACCGAGTTAGGATCGCCACTCAATCTATCTATCCTGCCGAGGGCAGGTATTATGTACACGGAAGGCAGATGCCGTGAGTGCTTGATTTCGGGCGGCCAAAGATGTCGTCTCATGTTATAATTGCTATGCCAGCCAGGGCCATGAAGACATAAAGCCATACTTGTTTAGTGAGGTCGTGTGCAAGTTTATTGTACAAATCCTCAGCTTGTGGTAGCGCACTAATCAACAGTTAATATGTAAGTGGATTTTATTATTCCTTTAGACACATATACAACAATAAATAAAATAAAAACAAAAACAAGTGTTTGAGTTTGCTGTTTTATGTTTATAGAATATATATTTTACTGCGTAAAAGCTTATGAGGTATCGGAGTATACCATATCAACCATTACCCAGCTATGTAAGTATGGTGTTTAGCTGGACTCAGCGGAACCATTTATGTAATGTTGAGCGTTTTATGTCTGTTGGGGTCTCTGGACATGATTCAGACATGGTATGTGATTAGAGCGCCCTGGTGATAAAAGAAGAGGAGCAGGGTCTCAGTAACCGCTGATGGTTTGTATTCATTCTTTTATTCACTCTGACCATTATAACTGGTATGAGGGGTTACACATTACAATGCAAGTCATATGCTATTTTTAGCACTATCATTTGATTTTAAAGCATGTTTGATAAATATTGCTAACTTAAGAATGTGTTGAGTATTGATCAAATTATACATTTTCAGGACATTTGGAAATAATAATAAATTCTCGGAATAAATTTTCCTTCGACATATGATCCAATGGACTACAGACAAGAATATGATTCATTCCCAAATTAACTGTTATTACATTGGGGCCGTGTTTGGGCTAGCCCATCAGTTGCAAGTGCTATTGTATTATTGGGAGGGATTTTCTGTGTCTGACAGTGTGGGGAATGGAAATGTGTCTGTTCTGTTGTTTCTGTTTTTCCTACAGGTTGGATCTGTGTCGATGAGTGATATCAGAGAGGCTTGGCCTCAAGCATTACCGCTAGTTCGTCGCTCCCGGTAGTTAACGTCATGCAGGTTGCTCCGGGGGTGACCGAATCCATCATTGTCTGTCAACATGTTTTAACATGTGAGTTGCGGATTCAAAAAAGAGAAATGTCACCAGGACAACAATCTACCAGTGGTTACGCAACACAGGGAAT
This sequence comes from Cryptochiton stelleri, assembly GCA_031471745.1. Classification (NCBI taxonomy): domain Eukaryota; kingdom Metazoa; phylum Mollusca; class Polyplacophora; order Chitonida; family Mopaliidae; genus Cryptochiton; species Cryptochiton stelleri. The sequence continues at coordinate 12,160 of JAUELC010288656.1, forward strand.
TCTTTTACGTAGTACCCAGGTGTGTTACTAGCCAGGAAGTTAACCAATTTAGGGTTGGCCTTCCTGTGACGGTTTTCATCTGTTCAATCTGGGAGTTCCGGCCAGCTGTTTGTTCCTATAATTCCGGTTCCGGAGCAGTTTCCGGTACGGGTGGTTATGCAATACAGGGACTTCCTTTACGTAGTACCCTGCTGTGATTACTACATGTAGTCAGGAAGTTGACCAACTTCGGGTTGGCTTTCCTGTTCCGGTTTTCGTCTGTTCAATCTGGGAGTTCCGGTCAGCTGTTGTTCCTGTAGTTCCGGTACTGGAGCAGTTTCCGTTACTAGTGGTTACGCAACACAGGGACTTCCTTTGTAGTACTTTTTACAGTACTGTTTACTATTTTGCTCATGTCTGCAGCTATAACAAACTCAGACATGATGAGGTCATCAGTGACTTGTTGGGCCTTTGGCTATCCGGCGCAGAAGCTATTTGGCTGATATGCCGATCTAAGTTGGTTAGTATCAGGCCTAGCTTAAGGAGACAGTCCCCAGCGTCAGGCATCATCTGTAGTGGCGCCGGCATCAAACCAATATCCCGACAGAAGCGCAAGATCTTATACTTGCCTGGTTTCAACGGGAGGGCCTGTCCAGACTGCCTCATTTCTGGATAGATTCCTTCAATACTATCCGGTAGGCGGTGAGGAAGAGACTTGGACTTGGATGTCGTCTCCCTACTGGTTGTGAATTTTGTTTGTTCTCGCGTGTTGTCCGTCGATTTTCTCGCCAGTTAATGTGACCGGTACAGGCCTTGTTAAACAAGGGGGGCTGTACGAGAACTTCCGGCATCAGATCAGTCTCAGGTTTTATTCCCCAGTGCCTGGTCTCCAAGAAAGATGCTTTGGAGAAACGCTTGTGGTTTAACTTGTGTGTTTAAACTTGTGTGTTTTTCAACGAGAAGCTAATGTCCATTCACCTCAGTCCTGATGGATTCATTCAATACTATCCAGTCGAAAGTGAGGCAGGGTTAAAGGACCACTTCGCTGGATTTGAGAGATGCTTACCTACACATCCCAATTCTCAAGCGTTGTCAGGTTCTTCTGGACAATGGGCCGTAGGTGGTTTAAGATCTGTGGCTAATTTTTGGCCTGGCGGCGTCTCCTTGGGTGTTCACCAAGGTCTGCGCCAGTAGCAGGTTCGTTCACAGCAAGGGAATCTAGTACCCCTTTTAGCTGGACTATTCCCTGTTGCGGAACAGCGATCCTCATCAGTTTGTGTTTGACAGCGAGTGTGTCTGGAATCTGCTAGTGGGATTAGGCTATATTCCGTACGAGATCAAATCAGACAGAGTTCCGGCGCAGACTCAAGTATTTCTAAGAATAGAACACGATTCTGTCGAGTGCAAGGCGTTCCCACCTCAGGATCGGTAGAGGAAATTTACTTGTGGTCCGCAGTTTGATACAGCTGTCGGAGTGTCGGGTGCTTCAGTTTGCATCACTGTTGGACCTCTTGTATCGTGACTTTACGCGGGCGACTATTCTCAAACCCGTACAAGTACACTTAAATGATCATTGGCTAGTGTGTTGTTGAACCCTGAGTGGTGTTGACGTAGTATGTCAGTTGTCTCCTGAGTTGGTCAATTCAACCAGTCGTGTCATGTCTTTGTACTGGAGTAAGAAGCTGTCACCAGGGCGGTGCAGCCTTTCCGCCCGGAACTTTGTGCATCTAGTCTGCTAATTGTCACGGACAATACTACAGTGATAGCTTACATATACAAGCGGGGATGGAGGCTATTCGACTTACGCTGGGCGAGCAACATAGATTGTCGGGTTGCCATTTTCCAGACCGCCTCATCGTGTTAACAGAATATCTGTCCAGACGGAATCAGATTATTCCGGCAGAATGGCAGTTATGTCCGGAGATAGTCCGGAGTATATCTCAGACTTGGGGGACACTTTGGTGGACTTGTTTGTGGCATGTTAGAAACATCTTGTTCCGATATATATGGCACCAGGGCCGGACCCAGACGCTTTGACTGTGGACGCGTTGTCTCAGGATTGGTCGGGTATGATAGCCTATGCTTATTCCCCACCTGTATTCCTTCCTGCAGTGCTACGGAAGATCGCGGCTCACCATTGTGTGGTATATCTCATAGTACCATGGTGGCCAGCTCGACTTTAATTCCGGTACTACTTGAAATTTTAGTAGATGTGCCAAGGAAGTTACCTCTGTGGGAGAGGTTGATTCGTCATCTCAGAACGAACCTGTTCCAATCGAATCCCGCAATGCTACGCATTTGCAGGTGCTCCAGGGTTCTCTCGTTAAGCCAGGGTTTGATCGAAGTGGCATAGGAATGGTGGAATAGGATTCGGGTATCTTCGATAGCAGTCTATCAGTCCTAGTGGAAGGTGTTTTGTGAGCGGTGAGTACGGCATGACATGTCCCCAACCATTGCCCCTGTTCAAAAGATAGCGTTTTGTTATTATATTTTTACAGGATAGGCAATTTAAGCCTTAGAATGTCGAGGCCTATTGCACAGCGATTACTAGAATTTTCGATCTCACCACAGGTGTGGATTTTGGGGCGGATCGTAACCTCTCAGCGTTAATTAGGTCCTTTAAGTTCTAGATCTGCAAGGATGTCTGGACTTTACCAGTGGAATTATCGCTAGTTCTCAGGCTCCTGTCCGGCGTGCAGTTGAGCCTTTAGACATGGCAGAGTTAAGTGGGTTCCTACAAGTGTGCGTTCTTGCTGGCCTTTGATTTAGCGGCTGGGGTTTTTGGAAGTCCATACGTTGGACGAGAGAGCTATTAGGCACCGTCGGATTGGTCGTCTGTTTCGCTGGTTACACTTCCGGAGTTCTTGGCTAAGAATCAGTGTGTGGATGATTTTTTTCCTCGTGAATTATTTTCTCAGCCTTATCCGGATTTTGTCTCTAAAGGCAGATTGTTTGATGTGGCCAGTAAGAGCTTTAGCCATGTATCTTACCAGGTCTAGGCAAATAAGGGCAGGACATAGACGTTTATTCATTACCTTTGAGGCTCAGATTAAGCAGGAAATATCTAAAATACTACAGCTTCCTGGCTTTGTAAAGCTGTAGTTTAGCTTAGGAGCGGGCTAGTAACTCTGAGGGTGCTCTATATAAGTTTCGGCACATGAGATTCGTGTTCTGGCGGCATCGTGGCCGGTTTGGGCTAATCAATCAGTGAGGGATATTATCAAGGTGGGTTATTGGCTTTCAATAACGGCCTTCGCCTTGTATTTCCTCTGAGTCATGACGCTGGTGCAAGGCGACGTACAGTCTCTAGGCCACTGGTAGCAGCGCAGGCGCTTACCAGGGTCTCAGCGAGTAGCCGATAGACGATTTACTCGTTTTTATCCTGTTTTTATCCTGTTTTTATCCTGTTTTTATTGGGAGGTATGTTGACGTTAGTATTAGAGTGTCATTACATTGATTTACTTTGTTGCTGCTCCTTTCGTTAGTTTTTAGGGTTTCTTAGTAATACCTTCAGTTCGAATGTCAGGAGTTCGTTCCTCTGGACCCGTCTCACCTTGGGTTTTATCTAGCTCAGCCCTTCTCCTGGGTGTGGTATTCTAGTGCATTAGTCAGTGGAAGGTAAGTTTATTATGTAAGAAACTTGACAAATTTATAAATAATTTGTATGTTTCTAAACTAAACTTACCTTC
>JAUELC010288876.1:0-15815 GCA_031471745.1 Cryptochiton stelleri
CTATGCTGTGGTGTCCACTGAGCTAAAGCTGGTGGCTGGAGCTTCCTATGCCGTGGTGCCCACTGAGCTAAGGCTGGGGGCTGGAGCTTCCTATGCCGTGGTGCTCACTGAGCTAAAGCTTGTGGCTGGAGCTTCCTATGCCGTGGTGCTCACTGAGCTAAGGGGCAACACGAAGCTGATTTGTTGCATCTTGCACTTTAAATGTGCATACATTATATCCTACTAATGGAGTCAGTGGTACATGTAGGTGGGAGCTCCCTGCCCCTTGATGCTCTTCAAATCCTATTTGTTGTGGCGTCTAGCACTATAAATTTGCACACTTCGTATAATTTTACAATGTTTTGCTTCCTGGTGCTTGTCTTGTTTGTTGCCAGTGATGTCTATGATGGTTTCCTTCATCTATCAAATGAGTAAGAATGGCTTACCCCCCAATCAACCAAACCAACAAAGAGCAACAATATTTACTAAAATAATAAGTATATTCTTCCAAAATATATTTATATGAAACAGAACGTCATGGCATTATAAAATACTAACCAAATAAATGAGTGAATATTCTATGGAAATACCATGGAAATACCGAGCTAGCAGTATGAATAATAACAATCCACCACATGATTATAAATTGTTTATGAAGATGTATCAACATGTTATCTACACACATGTGCATGAGATCAAATCTAGTGCCCAGGTGATCTGGCCGCAAATAATTTACCAGTCAATCAGCATCTTTCAAAACAGCCAACATATTGCACTCTGATTTATCAACAATTTAAAATATTACACATGATAGATGATTTAAATTAAGTCGTAATATCAATATTTACAATTATGGAGTTTCTTTACTGTGAGTGACACGATCCAGGATTCACAGCTGCTGATGTAACATGTTTGTGTAATGAACTCTGAAACTCTGTGTACCTACATATGTAAGCTGGTAGCTCCGTTTTAATAGGTCACAGCTTATGTAATTATATAAATTTATTCAATTTGATCTGCTGTGGTGTCTTGCACTGTAAATTTGCACACTTTGTTTTATTGCACCATGTTTTGTGACATCTTGTTGTATGGGTTTCCAGGACGTCATATGAGTGTAATAACCTTCAGTGTGGCATCAAACATGGTTTCAATTCATTCAATGGGTGGTTGGGGGGAGCTTCGATCCTGTTGCCTTAGTGCTCTAGGAGCCAGTGGGCAACACAAAGCCAATCGGTTGTGGCGTCCTGTTATGTCCTGTGGTTGTCTTGTATCTTGTCATTCTTTGTTGCCAGTGACGTCAGGGTGGTTTCCTTTACCCATTGGGCTAGTAGGCCATCGTATAAGTAAAATAACCTTAAGTACGGCATAATACCCCAAGCAAACAAACAAACAAACAAATTCAATTCAATCATCTATATACAGTAGGCTGTACATCCAATACACATACTATTTCAGTATCCATCTTCATTTTTTTAGAACAAGTCTCTGTATGTTTTCACAGTGCGATTTGTCAATAACCAGAGATATGGATAGATGGAAAATATTCAATCAATTTCATTATTCAGTATGTTGTCACAGCCTGTGACCTACCCAACAGCTGTGAGTGAAGTATATAGACCTGTACTACATGTATACCTCTGGCAATGCTTGTCGTTTTTATCACCAGAAGTAAAATGTTGTTTTCTAGATCATTCCCCATAAGCAATCTTCTTGACTTCTTATATTAGACATTTGTTTTATTTTTTAAGGCTCTACAAACAAAATACATCCCTCGCGTGTTGGCAACCACATTTTTGTTTCTCTACATTTTAAAAAATATTTATATCTCCCTGTTTCGTTTACCTATTTCAAAAGACAATTAATAAGGGAGGAAAGTTCATCTGACAATCAGGATATATTTCAAAGTGAGCAGTATTATTCAGAGGGAATTACTCATAGGTACAAACTGTCAGTTATAATCATCTATATCATAAAGGTCGAAATGCAATTTACATGCTGGATAAATTTTGTCACACTCGTATATGTATGGCAAAACATATATACAAACTCTGGGGGCCCAGGGCCGTGGCACAGTGGTTAGCGTGTTGGACAGCTGATCCTCCTTCAATGTACTGCACGGGTTCAGGTCTCTCAGTGGACCTCAGGTATGTGAGGGAGTCACAGGAGGTGACACCGTCTGTCGTGGTGTTGGTTACGAGGTTTCCTCTGGGTTTTCAACAGTATTAAGTAAGGTGGAGTAAAAAATGGATAATCTGTGGTCATATAAGTGAAATACCCTTGAGCACATTCATCATATAAGGGAAATACCCTTAAGTACGACGTTTAACAACACCAATCAAACAAACAAACCCTTGAGCATGACGCTAAACGCCAATCAAACAAACAAACCCTTGAGCACGACGCTAAACACCAATCAAACAAACAAACCCTTGAGCACGACGCTAAACACCAATCAAACAAACAAATGATTTCCTTCCCTCATGTACCTGCAGTAAATAAAGCCCTGTAGGATAGTACTTAAGGGTATTTGACGTATGGGCAAATATTGCACTGCCATCGTTGTGTGAAAAGCGACCAAAAATAAGTAAAAAAGAAACACTGGGGTTGATTCTACAAAACAACTTAAAATATATTTTAAAAAAAATATTGTTGACAAAATATTAAATTGTACATTTTGTACATCTGTGTAAATTATGTGATATAGAAATACATTTAATGATCACCTAGTGGAACAAGGATGATAATGACCAAATATTACATTTCTAAATTGGGGTCTAAATATTTTGACTCCTCGGCACCTGGTGACTTTCTTGATATACCTTGGGTAAATAAAACCCAGTTTGGTGTATGTATTTGTTAAATAACAGTTTACTACTCTGAATAAATCTGCGAATGGATCAGTAGATGTAGCTATTACGTTTGTGTAAATACCATTAGATTTCGTCAAAATATCATTTCATCTGGGCACCTGGATATCTAAGAATATTATGTTAGCTGAGAAGTCATTAAGATGTTGACAGGACTAAATAATGGCTGACGGTCTCGCGGCTTATACTGATGTCATTATTTTAAGTCTTCTTATCAAGCTTGAGAATTATCCAATTTCAATCAGTCCTTGGGGAGATTTTTCTCGACAAGGGTTCGTAGTGGGCAGGTCTTCATCATCTACGACAGAAATATGCATTGATTTATTTGAAATACATTATTAAGACCCCTCTTTGTGACGGCAATAACGGAATCGTAAACTCCCTCGGCTCACAGCAGATTAATTTTGCTGTTATTGGACAAGTGATAATGAAGACACAAGACTTACCATTAAATCCCTGGCAGATTTTCTCATGAAACTCTAGCTGCGTTATTGGCACTGAATTCAATAGGTGACAGATTTATGTCTCGCCTTCCGCAACTGGAAGACTGAGCACTGAAATTCTGTCAAGCTTCCCGGAATTATACAACAGTTGACGATTCGACTCTCCTGAGCATTACCTTCCTATACATTTTGACATAAGAGAGATATATGTACATCACTACAGTACTCAATGACCTCCAAGACTAATATATCATTTTGCTAAGCATCCTTAATTTGACATCTTAATGGTTTTATGTTACACAAGGGGATCTTTCTGGTTTACCGTACTTATTTATTTTGGCTTATTTGCATGGTGTAATATTCATGATTCCCACTAAATTTACAAGACCAGAGACAACTTAAGTCAATAATAAGCTACCTCACTTATGAAAGTCTTGAAGTCTGGCCAAGTCCTGGGGCCAGCCTCGATCATGACTTACTTCAATTTTATGACGGAGATATTTTGTTATTCAAAAGCCCTCGGGCTAAGGGCAGCAGGTTCCTATCACAATCATGCTGTCTTTACTTAGCGCTGGAGGAACATTTTTTTTCCAACAGACCAAAACACTTCACACTTTATGCTTGTGTAAGTGGGCTATTAATCCTGGTGAAGTACACCACCACGGCGTTAAACACCAATCAATCAATCAAAAGTAAGTATTTAAAGTAAAATTCAAATATTGGCTTCGGTGAGAAGATAACGTGTGAAATATTGTAGGAAAACATAAGCCTGTTTTTACTTACAGAACAACATTAACGGCCTTTATATATAGTTTTTTTTAACAATATTCCAATAGAGAGAAAAGATAAGTAAACGAGGCTCTGTTGAGGATATTCAACCTCAGTTATTATGTGCGCCAGTATGTCTGACAATAACTTGGGCTGATGCCTATCATCACTTTAAACTGGCAATATAATATATGTGATATTAGACACCATATACTCTAATAGTCCCCTATTACTTACCTGCCACCCATTAGTCTGAAAGTGCTAACACTGTATAGAATACCACATGCAATCCTCTAAATCATCTCTACTTTCTGACATTTCTCTAAATGTATGTTGACATCTCATTTACATGTAACTAACACCTCCCAAGCTTACAGTATGTTCTCTAATTCTGGGAGGGGGGGGGGGGGCTGGAGGTAGCGACCAGTGCCCTGGTCTCTCTGAGCTGAGGAGCAGCACTAAGATGATCTCTTGTGGCTTTTTGCACTGTAAATGTGCACACTTTGTCTTATTGCACCATGTTTTGCGTCTTGTGCTTCTCTTTTGTCTTGTCATTGTTTGTTGCCAGTACTTCAAGGTTGGTTTCCTTTGCCTATTTAGCTGGTACGCCGTCATATGAGTGAAATAACCATAAGTATGGCATTAAGCTCCTATCAAAGGAATCTAACCCGCTGAAAAGAAGAGATACAGGTTAAAGTGAGATGCTAGTAACAGTTCGCCTTATTCATTGTTTATGCTGTAGGAATGCTTTAAATACTGGTTGACTTGTTAATTAATTCAAGATTTACAATAATTTAGACTTAGCTTACAAATTACAGTAACTTTCTTTGGCATCAGACATTTAAGACTTGTTATTTGAATGTGTAAAAAATTGAGTTCACATTATGATAATTTTTAGGATTAAAAAATCCATTGTTTCTGGAATTCCAAACAAGTCTTGTTTTAGATTTGCAAAAGTCAAGCAATATCCAACTGTTTTTGGATCATATTAATCATATAGTAGTTAATTTAAAAACTTTGCACTTCACATCAAATTTTGTGTTATGTTGATTTTTCTAGTTATGAGTTGGGCAAGTTGAACATTTGGGAATTGTAGGGTAGCCATATGAGCATTGATGAGGCTATTTATTTCAATATATGTAAAATTGTTCAATATGTTAGATAAGACCTACCCCTACCCCCACGAAAAAACAAGAAAATAAAGAAAAAGAAGCCAAATATCTCCTCAAAACAATTCACTTGTTAGAAGATTTACAACAATCATATACGTATTGATGTGGCTATATATTATCACACGTAGCCGTAACTAAATGATAGGTGTTAACTAAAAGCTATTTTATGGTTCCAAGGAAAGCCTGGTTGGAAACCAATAACTACCTAGAGAGACATAGTGTAGATTGAATTTCTCCCCAAGTCCATTATAATGTCTTCACCACCTAACACTTTATGGATTGCTCAGACCAATATCTTCTACACTATCCAATTTAGCAGTTTGATATATAGTGTATTGAGTTGAGAAGACTTCTGTTCAGAAAGTTCCAAAAATGGTGGGTAATTTTAAGAACTTTGGTACCGTAGTTGTAGTTTTGATTTTTGTCCTATATTTACTGCATAAGGGCATTGAAATAATCATATTTGTTTATGAAATGGTTTATCATGAATGTAGCGTTTGGTTAGAGTAAGTTCCCTTTTGCCTTAGTGCTCTCAGAGCTAAGGGGCAACACGAACCCGATCTGTTGTGGCGTCCTGTAGTTGTCTTGTATCTTGTCATTGTTTGTTGCCAGTGGTTTCCTTCACCCATTGGGCTGGCATACCCTCATATGAGTGAAATAACCTTAAGTATGACGCTAAACCCCAATCAAACAAGCAAAATGAATGTATTTTGCGTAAGAATCTAATATTTTTGTATTATCATTCATTGAAAACACCTGTCATTATATATATTTGTTAGATCTACAGTATAACTCCAGTCTGAGATTTTGAGATATAAGCTATATGGTTGAAAGAACAACGTTTTTCTAATTTGTAGAGAGTTTAATTTTAATATATAGTTTTCTGAGTAGCCTAACAATTGGAAACATGATTCATCAATACAACAAGTTTAGTGCTTGGATAGGTGTTAATAGTGATAAAAATATAATGGCCTTGCATCTATCATTATTTATATCTGAAAGATTTCTTATCGTACCTACTGTGTGAAGATAACAAAACTAATTAAAAACCTATAAATTGTTAGAAATACCATTGTGTTATGCTTCAAGTTATTTTCACTCTTTATAATAAACTTTTTTCTGATGGGGGAAAAAACCCCACTAAACACGAATTTTAAGTCAGCGTCGTGTAAAATTGTTCTACATTTGATTTTTTCTCAATATCTGACTACATGTAGCTTCTTTCCAAGACAATAAAATCATGAAGCAAAAACAAGAATTTTATGTCTTAAATAGTCCTATAGAGTTGACATCTTACACAGTGATAAAAACTACATGAGGTTTACATTTCAGGCTTGCTCAGAATTAATTGTCACTTATTGAACAGTATGTCTGTATCTTTACTTTACATCTGACTGTCTTGTAGCTCAATGTTTTTTTGTTGAAATTTCCGTTAGTTGGTACATCCTGGCGCCAGTGGTCTCTGTCTTTCCGATAATTGCTGTCGTTTTCTCTGCCTGAATCGATCTCTTTGGGGACTTCAAAGGACTCCGCCATGGTGTCCCTAATGACGTATTAAGTGAACCACTTTTTACACATGTGAAGCATTCATACGTGTTTTATCTGAACGAATACAGATGTGTGGAATGCATGGTATATCTGATAAAAGTGGCAATTATATGATCCATATGTTTGGGTTAATTTGTTTTTATTTATAGATGGTTAACAGTTTCTAATAAACACTGTAAATGTATTAAATAAAAGACATTTATCCATCTGAATCATATAAGTGTTTAATAAATACAGGTGGGCGGGAATATTCTATAATAGATTGTTGATAGGTCACATATAAGATTTTTAAAAAATCAATTATTCCTCCCATGCTTAGCATCAATGATCAATTCTGTTCTGTTCAAAGTATAAGTTTCTTTTCAACACTATGTAAATGTATTAAGTCAATCACATTTTATTTATCTGAAAGTATTTAAAGATGGGGGTTTCATGGTGGGTGGGAATTCTATCTATAAAATGTAGTTGATCGGTCACTCTTAAGATTTATAAAACAAATTGTTCCTTCATTGCTTGGTGGTCAGCATAATTGGTTAGAACAACTGGCTGTCTGTACCAGTAGTATACTGTGACTGGATGAGGTATCAGGTTTGGTTTCTTTGATACCAATATTGTAGTGATATAGCACTTTGGTAACAAGGAAACAAGGCCTCCACATGAGTAAAATAACCTTTTGTATGGAATTGAACACCAAACAACCAATCTATATATACAGTATGCTGTTAGAATGACTATAAATGTATGCAGATGATAGCTATTACTTCAATGTTTTGACAGGGCTGTTGGAGGCAGCTTCATGTTGCCCTGGAGCTCTCAGAGTTGAGGGGCAACATGAAGCCGATCTGTTTGTGGAGTCCTGTTCTGTCTTGTGATTGTCTTGTATCTTATCATTGATTCATGCCAGTGGCGTCGGGGGGTGGTTTCCTTCACCCATTGGGCTGGCATGCCGTCATATGAGTGAAATAACATTAAGTACAGTGTAAAACCCCAATCAAACAAACAAAGAAATCAATGTGTTGATTTGTTCTGGTTAGGAATGATTTTTGTTTGAGCCACTTCAATGATTCAGTGTAATATTGTAAGGTAACACTACTGAGATAATCTCAGGACATACACCAGCAAAAACCCAGACCTAGTATTTAAGGACGAAATATCAATATGAAAATCTGTTTTATTAAATCTTGGCTCCTGCCAGTGGTTGTTGGGAACTTCCTGTTGTCCTGTGGCTGATCAAACTAAAGAGCAATACAAACCTGATTTGTTTGTGGTGCCTTGCACTGTAAATTGCACACTTTGTCTTATAGCACACTATTTTATCCATCCTGTGATTGTCTAGTATATTGTCAATGTTTGTTGCCAGCGTTGGCAAGGGTGGTTTCCTTCACTTATTGGACTGGCACACAATCATACGGTTCGAGTCTCCCAGCCGACCACAGGTATATGAGGGAGTCACACAAGATGACTCCGGCTACCGTGGGTGGTCGTTTTTACGAGGTTTCCTCCATGGTTTTCCACTGTATTTAGTAAGGCAGAGTAAGCAGTGGATAATTTGTCATCTTATAAGTGAAATACCCTTGAGTACGACGTTAAACACCAATCAATCAAACAAACAAACAAACACAATCATATGATTCAAATGACCATAACACACATGTACAGCATAAAACACGAAGAAAACAAAGAAATATCTTTGCATGCAGACTTTTCAATACAAGTAAATGTAAGCAGTCTGCTAGCCTAGAAACTCTCAGTGGAACAAATTAACAGCCTTGATTTGGCTTCAACAATATATTATGTTGTCTTTTTTCTGATCTATTTTGTATTTATCTACTGGTGTGTTAGTCAAGATTAACAACAGAAAGCCCTTCCTGACAGTTTTGGAATCATCCCATAAGACAATTTAAATGCCGACGAAGGCTTTTCCTTTTTTGTGTATTTTAGGCCAAGTTTTTAAAAAATTTACTGACACAAATGAAAAACATGCATTCTTGCAGGCATTGTCTACAACAAAAAAAAAAGCTACTAATGAGTGTCTTTACGAAGAGAAAATGTAAGTCTTTTGGGTTGCACTCTTTTTAAATATTACCTCAGTTTGACCAAAGTCCAGGTTTCGAATCTCCGTGGGACATGCATATTTTCCTTTCTACATTAATAAAACATACATAAAATTAATATTTTCGGGAAGAAAAGGCATTGGGATATAGTCCATAGATGATGCATTTTACAATAACAGTACTGACGATTTTGTAAAAAAAATCCTTGCTTACAGAAATCTGTGGAAGGATTGAAGTTAAACTGCATCTTGAATCCACAGTCTCCAATAGACATCAAATATATTTTAGAATGTGTCAGGAGACTCTTGTGAGAACCCCGATAACCTTACCAAATACAACTGGGGCACTCCACTAATTATAAGGTCAAGTATACCAATCTGAGAATCCACAGTCTGGAGTTCTGTAATTTTAAGCAGTCAGTTAATCTAGAAACTTGTCTCTGTGCCTTGAATTAACAGACTTGATTTGGCTTCAACAATGTATTGTCTTGTCTTTTTTCTGAGGCATAGAACTTGGACAATCTGATCTATTTTCTGTTTATCTGGTGTTCTGGTCATCCGGATTAGAACAAAGTCTGTGCCGAAATCAGTCAGTCTCGAAATCAGTCCGTAAGCCAATTTGATTTGCCCCAATCACATGAGCAGTAAATTGAGGTTGAAATTGGAGTGAGAGAATGCTGTGTGGTCGTCGTGTCCAATTTTCTCAGGCCTCTGGCTTGCATGCTAATTACTCTCTGTTCCGGTCATTTGACAGTTATCTCCCCTTTCATGTCTTGCACTGTTTTGTCCCTAGGGGTATCTTTTTTTCCTCTCATTGATTGTGCATACAACCACTATGAAATGATTATTGTATCTCCTAACCACACATTTTATTCTGATAATATTTAATTGTGCTTGCTTATAAAGATATTAACTTCAATGATAATTTTAATTTTTTATCCAGTTCATTTTTAACAAATTTTGTCAGTATTGTGATCTGGCCTATTTTTCATTTTAAATGGGTTAATATAAAAATTAAACTAAAGCTCATAGATATATAGCACACCAAATGAACCAGGATTGATTCAGTTAAATATATATAAGGAAAAGGCATTAATTAAAGCACGTATATAAATTATAAAAAATTATATATAAAATTCTGCATAGTATACAAAGTCTGAATAATTGCTTTTTTTTAATTTCAGCCCCCCCAAGTCAACCAATGGATGTGCAAGTGATAAACTGTCTGGCACATTCAGCTGAAATTTTGTGGCGGCCTGGAAATGAAAATGGGGACGCCATTAAACATTTTATTGTGCAATTTAACACGTCTTCGGACCCTGAACACTGGTATGATTATTTTGAAGAAATTCCACATTATGTGAGGACGACAGTTGTGAATTTATACCCATATGGTAATTATTCATTTCGGATGATGTCCCGCAATTCTGTTGGATTAAGTATACCGAGTGTTGCATCACGGAAAATGTGTTTGACACCACCGGATCACCCAGACGGAAATCCAGAAAATGTACGGACAGTTACAAATAAAAAGGGAAAGCTTATTATCCAATGGACTGTAAGTACAATAAATTCATTTATTTTCTTTAAGTGGCATTTAGCAAGTTTTTACTGTTACGCCCTCTGGTTCAGGACACTGTTTTAAGAACAACACAGCCCTCTGGTTAAGGGGCTGCATTTTCCCAGCATAATTATGCTGTCTTTACTTAGCACTGGAGGAACAATCATTTTTCAACAGAGCAAAACACTTCACATTTTATGGTCTGTGTTAGTGTAGCACAATATATAGGGCTAAGTCTGTCGTCTTAGCCCTACACCCCGCATATCTCTACCCTTGTCAGACAATGGAAATCAAAATGCCGCTAATGCCGGCCTCTCAATATATATACTTTATTTTTCTTTGATTTTTTTTAGATATACAAGACCAATAACTAGTCTTTTCCCAACCTCCAATCTTTATTTTCTGACGGTTTTCGATATTTTTATTTCAAAGGGAGATAACTTTAACATGGCCGTTTGCTTGAGAATTTCACATAAAACTTGATTGAAACCTTAGAAAAGAAAGTAGGAGGAAGGTTTTTGTGTCTAGAGTATCAAACAAAAATCAAAGAAAAATAGTATATATATATTGAGAGGCCGGCATTAGTGGCATATCAATTTCCCACCTCTGACATGGGTTGAGATAGGCAGGCTGTAGGGCTAAGACGACATAATTAGCCCCATACATTGTGCCAGTGTTAGTGTGACTAGTTACTGTTTGATTGAGTACAATATCGTTATATACTTAGTAAGTGAAATACCCTTGAGTATGGCGTTACCACCAATCAACCATGCATTTAAGGATAACATGCTGCCAGTAGCACTGGAGGAACAATACTTTTCCAAAAGGACATTTTTGTAGTTGCTTTGGTGTCATTGTTTACTGTTGGAGTACACTGCAGTCATATAAGTGAAATACTCTTGATTACGGCTCAAAACACTAATCAAACAGACTATACTGTTGCTTCTACTAAAATGCTCATTGGCATCATTTTAATCTCATATGATTGTTTCTTTGTGGAGATAATGTTTTTGATGGAGATTTAAATATTGTGACAGAAAATTTAATAAGTTCGTATTCATGAAACAGTTTGGCTTAATTGTTACCGTATGACTGTGAAATTCATATCCTTATAGGTTTAGATGCTTGAAGCATTCTATATTATTTTTTTCCGGACATTTATGATATCTTTTTCAATGCCCATCAAAAAGGGAATATTGTCGTTAGTGTGGGGGCACGAGTATCACAAGAAGTAACCCAATATATAACAGAGTTTAGTGTGAAAAGAGACAATTGCCCCAAAAAATTGGGTGAGCTGTTAGCCCTCCTGTTTCCACAGTATATGTCTATACAGACCAGTTCGATGAAGGATCTGACTCTTGTCTAGGTTAAATGACTCTTGTCTAGGTTAAAAGACTTCACTTCTGTGCTGGGTGCCCTGACACATTTTTTGTTGCAGCAACTAAAACATAAACACAAAGATTGTATTGTGACACACATATACAATTTTTCACAGTTGCATAAACACAGAATTCAGAAAGTACAACAGACTAGCCTTATCAAATTTATTCCAAATAGTTTATTTTCAAACATAAAACTGAAATTGTAGACATCCTGGAACCTGATCGTTTCAACAGACTTCAACAGAGTCTGCTCGTTTTAATTGCCCTTTTTTTTGTTTTTACCTCTTTTCAAAGCTAGTTTTTCAACAAATATTTAATCTGCAAGCATTAAAGGAACACCTGTGTTGAAAAACAGTTAATTAGTTTTGCTCTAAAAGTAGAATTTAGAAACCCATTCAGAACATTGCTACAGCTGCTCCCGCCATATTTAAAAGACCATTGGCTGCTGGCAACTTATCACATCAAAGTTTTATGGATTTTCAACTTCTTGATGTCATTATCAAGCAACATTTCAGTGCAGATACTAGCATCATTTTCATGCATAAATGATTAAAAACCAAATTCATGGTATATTTAGTTGGCCGTTGGAGGGAGCTTCATGTTGCCCTAGTGCCGGTTGCTCAAAGCGCTATTAAATTTAATGCTGGATAAGACGACATCATCACAACTTCTACAGGAATATTTTAAGAATTACTTACAAGATGTATGTCATTGTTATTTGTATACATAATCAGAGCTTATTCATTATGACTAGCTTTCAAGTGTGATCCTGATTATACATATAGGCCTACTCCTTTACATTCTGTTCATAAAACAGCATGAAAAACAAACACAATAAATTTACTAATAAATCAAGGATTTAATCTATGTTCCTTAAACACATTCTGTGTCGCTGGCAAGTCACTTTAACCCAATGTAGAATTTGTATTCCAGAAAAGTGTTATTTTCAATCAACTGTATCTCTTACATTTATAATCATATACACATTTTAAATGAATCTAACATTGATCGATACATTCATTTGGTAACAACTTACTAAGGTGTTTTTTTCTATATGTACGTTGAAAACATTTTTCTGTGGTTTCTTTAATGAAATGTATTTAAGCAGAAGTTATATTTAGCAAAACATATTATGATGTATCACTAATACTATAGATCTCACATTCGTCATACTAAGGTAAAATACAAACTAAGCAATTAACAGCATCAACTTACAAAATCAATGTCTCATTTTCATGTTATAGTCACGTGGACGGATATTTCCCATAATTTCTTTATTCACTCAGCTGAATGCTGACTCCTCCACCTGGTATGTCACATGACCTTTACAGTGAACGAGGGTGGTTTAGTGGCCGCTGTGACTCAGTCTGCTTAATAGATGACCAGTGACTAACGCAGACCATTTCACTGAGGCAGTGTCGATTATTAAATCATAGCAACACATTCGGATGTCAAGTCCAACCTGTTTCTGACAAGCCCTGGTATTACTTTACCGTCTGTGACAACCAAATGTCCGCCAATAATTCTGCCAAATTATTTTTTATTTGTGTTTGATATGAAATGGTTTAGAGTGATTTTGCAAAGAAAATTGAATGATACCACAGAACAAATATTCCGCTGAGTCATTCCCATGTGTGTTTGGCATGTAGTTACTGTTTTATTAGTAAGTGCATGTAGTCAGTCGCTGGTCGGAATTTTTAATCAGCATCCATTTTTTATATTCCATCTAATTCCACAAGTGTCAAAATCAAATTGAACAAATGTCGAGAGACTGAAATGAAATTAGGGATAACTAGGGTGAGGGAGAATTGTTAAAAATTTATAATCCACAAAATTATGAAATATCAGTACCATGCTTAAACTAAGGTAACTAAGGAGAGTTTTTAAACATTTATAATACAGAACATTATTAAACCAAGCTTGCCTTGATTCAGTATGGTAATATATGAATATAAACCACTGTTGCTAAATGAAACATGTGCATGTTATCTCCAGAAACTGATGATGAATTGTAGAAATCATTGAGAAAGACTAGAGAAGGGAATCTTGTTATGAAATTTCTAACAAAACAGTTTGACACAGTATGACTACGAAATCCACATGTGTTTTCTTAATGGTAACAATAAAAGCATGATGCAATCATCAGGAGAGGAATAACCTTAAACATGGCCTGAAACACCCAATCAAACAAACAAACAATTTTCAAATCTGCAGTGCACATACACTTTGGTATAAGCAGCATGTGGCCTGCTGCTCTCTGAGCTCAGGTCCAACATGAAATTAATTTGTTATAAATATGCACATTTTGCACAAAGTGCTGGTGTCGTGTATCTTGTGATTGTTTGTTGCCAGTGATGTTGAGTGTGGCACGAGTGATGTGAGTGAAATGGTATGATGTAAAACCCCATTAAAACAACGGTTGACAATCCCACGATATGTTCAAAATGTTGTGATCAGATAATTATGTGATATAAATGTACCGGTACACATTGCATTGTAATTTATAAAAGTCTAATACGTATACTGTTAAAAACAAGTCGCCACAGCATTTAGCAAGGGAAAAAGAGCTGAGTATTGGTATTTATTGTTTGAAGAAATCAATACATTGTTGTGTTGACTCATAGGTACAGCCAAGTCATCTACTGACTAACTAGTGATCCATCACATTAAGGTGTGAACAGTACTACCAGCCAGTGAATTACTCCTTAAGACAACAATCTTCCCAATAGTCCCTGTGGAGCTTCCCCTTGAGTCCTATGACGAATTGTGGAATAAATTTAGTTTTTTTGGGGTGAACTCAAACCAATGTACAAATTTACCATGTACCCTTGATGTACAACCTATGGTGCTGAAGATTGGAACAATGATTACCAAACCTGTATAATATATAAAAATTGGAAAATTTTCACACCACACCGTTGCTGAAATACCGCTGAATATGGTGTAAAACACTAATCAATCAATCCTATGTGTTAACTTTATAGGTAGAATTATTTCGAAAGTAGTGAGACCCCATTGATACCTTGAAACGAGGACGACCTGTTTATCTCAAGTTATTGGAAACTGTCTACATGGAAAGGGGGAGAACTAAGCTTGTATGTTTGTCTGCTATCTTTCCCACTTTGTGCACCATTTTTTGTGTGATCAACTCCCCAATATTATTTGACCAAATTCTGGTGGTTGGAGGGAGCTGCCCTGTGCGCAAGTGCTCTCTGAGTGAAGGGGAAACACGAAACTGACTTGTTGTGGTGTCATGCCCTGTTAATCTAATCAGTTATTGCACCATCTTTTCTGTCATGTGCTTGTGCCTTATCATTGTTTGTTGCCAGTGACATCAAGGGTGGTTTCTTTCACCCATTGGGCTGACACGCCATCATCTGAGTTAAATAACCTTAAGTAATGCATAATTCCTCAATCAAACAAACTTGCCCAATTGCTCTCTAACTTTCCATCATGTGTTATATGAGAATTGAAGAGGTGCACAGGGTCAAATTATTTATAAAAACTTGATTTCCTTAAATTAACATCTTGGTCATCTTTCACATTCAACATTGTCTTATGTAGCATTGATACAAAATATTTGAAACTCAATTTATCTATGGTAATCGCTTGAGCTTAAAACATGTTTTTAGTATCACTCAATGTTTTTGTACGACAAAAATATAGCTAGGATTTTGTGTGAAATTTTGGTACCCTAACTATCCTCACAAGCTGTCGATACCCCTGTTTTCAACTGCACTAAAGATTATTTTCTGTATTTGCTTTCAAACAATGCCTTGCTTTATTTTGAAACAATATGTCCCTGATGAATTAAAAGAGAGATAATTGCCAATAAACTGTCTCACTGGAAACCATTTTGAGACAGTCCAAAGACAAAAAATTTAGTAAAATATGCCAATTAGCAGGGATTTGGGTCCATTGGTTGCTTGTTATCTATACCCTGTTTCTCACTTAACTGTACAGAAACAAAGTTTACTATCATTTTCTCTTAATTAAGTGAACATAGTTAAAGCACACATGGTCATGCTGTTGTTTTATATAT
>JAUELC010288986.1:0-15813 GCA_031471745.1 Cryptochiton stelleri
GATCCACCCAAATAACCCAGATCCTTAATAACAATGTTAAGAAATTTGCGGTTACTTTTCTGAGTAGTGTGACGAAATTCAATCTGATCCTAATATGTCGACGTTTTATCTTGCCATCATCAGGAAGGCAACGTTACACATACTGTCTTTATGGGGGCAAAATAGACCGGCGACATATTAAGATCAGAAAGAAGCGAAATATTGAGATCAAACCAATGTTTCTTTCTTTACATTTATAGTGGTCTCTAGATCAACCTACACTAACACCATGTTGATTGGTCTCTAGATCAACCGACACTGACACCATGTTCATTGGTCTCCCGTTCAACAGACATGACACCATGTAGATTGGTCTCTAGATCAACCGACACTGACACCATGTTGATTGGTCTCTAGATTAACCGACAGTGACACCATGTTCATTGGTCTTTATATCAACCGACACTGACACCCTGTTCATTGGTCTCCTGATCAATATCATGACACCATCTAGATTGGTCTCTAGATCAACCCACACTGACACCAAGTTAATTTGTCTCTAGATCAACAGACATGACACCAAGTTAATTGGTCTCTAGATCAACAGACACGATACCATGTAGATTGGTCTCTAGATCAACCGAAAATGACACCATGTTCATGAGTATCTAGAACAACCGACACTGACACCATGTTGATTGGTCTCTAGAACAGCCAACACTGATTAAAATCAGCTCAATGGTATATTGTATGTCGTGGAAAATGGTTTATTTAGAATTATTCAGGGTAGTAGTTGACCTGGGTTAGGGACGTAATGCATAGTCAATACATAAGACACTTACTCACTGACATGAATACCTGATTAATCCAGTTGTAATGGACTTATGCACACGTGATCATGTCAGCAGACGACATTGATAGCTCTGACCGTCTTCTAAATGTAGGTTAACAATTGTACTGCATGTTCTAGTAAAACCATCGGTTCTAATTCCATGTATTTGACCTGTTTTTCTCTGAAAGGAACGCATATCTTCAGCATCTGCAGGTATACCACCATGCACCAGGAGATCTCGTGATTTATGACTAGGGATAGATTACGAGAGTTGTGGTATCATTCCATACTGTCTTGGATCTAAATGGACCCATCCAGTATAGTTAACATTGACTGTAATTTGTCTTGAATGGTATAATATAATAATTGACGTGTTGATTACGCCGAAGTTATGAATGACACCATTTATCACTTTGTCTGTTCAGTATGGGCTTGTTGATAATTGTTTTATTCAAACAGACTTAATCTTACCTCCATCATGTTAAACAGACTAATCATTTTGTTATTTACTCTGATCTTAACGTTCGTAATATTTCTGCTTCTGAATCAATCGAAAACTGAAGGAAGTAGAATGTCTGTTAACAATACCTCCCCCACTGTCCCTCATTTACAATCTGGTCAGTAATTTATCCACTATCATAAAAGACACGAATATGTCGCTGAATAACATTAACATATTAAATGGTTTATATTTTATGAAATTGTGTTGATGAATTTTCAATAACAAACTCCATAAATGTACAGCTATCGTTTTTACAGAATAATGTTATCGGTTTGTAGGGATGGTGACAAGATATTTCGATGTTTTATCATGGAAACATACTGATCTAATTAAGCGTACTGTTCTGAATGATATTCAAGATGACCGTCAACAAGTTGTCTGCGAATGAATCGATTCTTAATTCTATGATTTAACGAGTTAATGTTACTGCACCAATGCGATCTACCATGGTCCAAGTTAACTACACAATTGTACGGCCACCCAAGCCATCGTGCCCTACAGAACTACGTAACACTGTATTGATATTACTGGTAATTTGTCACCATCAGGACGTCTTAATGCGTCTTAATAAGAGTACGTCCCGTTTAGGAGGCTTTTTTATGTACTTTTCTGACTTTCTATTCGTGTTTTAACATCTCGATCATACCAGCGAAATATGTCTAGAAAGTTAGGTTTTGTACAATTATCAAATAACTGAAAGATATATCTGTTCAGTTAATCGATTCATTGACAGACTGATTTATTTCCCGTAATTATTTCCCCTATGGCGTACTCCCCAAATGAGCGCAGTTTCATCACTGTCGATTCAGCTTGAATACTCTAGTTAATGTTTGCGAGAGAGGACAATGGTTAGCATTTATAAGAGAGGACAATGGTTAGGGTTTGTTAGCACGGACAATGGTTTGTGTTTGTGAGAGAAGACAATGTTTACTGTTTGTGGGATAGGACAGTGGTTAGTGTTTGTAAGAGAGAGAGAGGACAATGGTCAATGTTTGTGGGAGAGGCCAGTGGAAGAGCCACTAATAGATTCTTAGGCATATATATCAGAACAATCACAATGACGGGTTTAACATCGAACAACACTGATACGCCGTTTCTGTTGTAATGTTAGATAGTAGTGCCCGACTATAAATGCAAGGTGTGTCCATTTAATAGTGAAGATACTGGCGCTCGGGAGCATATGAAATCGTAGATGGAAAACGTGTGACAAAAGTTATTCATAAACTCTTGTAACTACTGGATCATTAATGTTTATAATTTAAACTCCTCTACTATATAACATGAGTAATGATAAGTGATGTGGTAATGGAGTTATATGGGCTCCCGTGAGACAATCCTATCATCGGTGTATTCCCTTTGGAGCAACACAGTCTGGTTTTGTCAAACATTACGATGTTTGTTGAGTCAGATAGCCATTCAATTCTAACTGAAAATTATCATGAACACAGCAATAAAATGTAAATATAATCTCTGTCATGTGCTTCTCCTGTATAAATACCCCGACATTAAACACATTAATGTACAAACAAAAAAGGAAAGTCACTAATGAGTTTTGTCAATGTTCTAAGACAAACATTAAATATACAAACACTGCGTGATTAGGAATTGTTCCATAATTTGTAGTATGTAGTCTGTAGTCCATGTATTCATCCCAATCCTTCATTTTTATCGACATCAATGAATGATTAATTAGGAAGTTGTTTGCGTTTTAGGCTGGTGGAATAATTTAGGATACACTATTAGAAATAACAATACTATTAGTTGATCAGTCAGGAGATACATGTCATCCATGGAATCCAAACTCGTTAGATTTAACGCCAGGAAGTTCCTGTTACCATGGCGTTCATTCATATATTGGGCAACGGGCAACCTATTTCTTTTGTCGAGTCTTGCACTGTAAATCCAAAACATTAATCTTATTTCACTATGTTTTGCCTCCTGTAACTGTCCGATACCCCTGTAGTTGTTTGTTACCAGTGTGTTTTCTTCACTAATTTGGGCTAACACGCAGTCATATAAGTATAATAACCTCAGGTATTGCATAAAACCCCAGGTAAACAATCATACTGTTAAATAAATGTCTAATTAAAATGTTCGTCAATATCCCGGTAATGAGTACATTTTATTTGGAGACATTACCTCTTGCAACATGACTTCTGTCATACGGTTGATTATTTCGAGGTAGGTATTTTTTATCAATCGTAAACGTATTTCTCTATGAAGTAAGGGATGGTCGCCTGCTAAAAACAATTTGAACTGACAAACCGTTGCCGTTAATTGCCGTTGTTTCACAAACCCAGATGTTCCTTTAGGATCCACCCAAATAATCCACATCCTGTATTTACCATTTACAGTTAGTTCTTTGAGTAGTGTGACGAAAGACTCTACCTGATCTCAATATGTCGGCGGTTTATTTTTTCCACATCCGGAAAGTAGGCCTATGTGTAGCATTACTCTCCTGTTGATGGCAAACACACTTTATACATCTCCGGCAATTTGAGATCAAATGAACCTTTCTATCTTCAGATTTTCGATGGTCTCTATATCAACCGACACTGACACCATGCTCATTGGCCTTTATGTCGGAACGCTTTAAAACGAAGCCTTTTAATTTTAACGATAAATAAGTCAAATTAAAAATTGAAATGGTGGAAGTAAAATTCATCCACAATCATAAAAAACAAACATATTATCAAATTTAGATATACATTTGGTGTTTAACGTCGTACTCAAGGGTACTTAATTTATCTGACGACGTATTATTCCCTTCTTAATACGGTGGACAACCGTAAAGACCAGCCTTGCGGTAGCCGGGGTCACCTCAGAGTCATGAATGCGTCGTGTGATATATTGGCCTGACGATACAGATCCGTCACATTGGGATGGGATTTTGTTTGCAAAATACCACCAAACCAGGCCTTCTCAAACGGAACAATCCTTGTCTGTAAGTAATAATTCTATTTAGAGTCCCGTACTTTCTGTAATGATATGTGAATATTCAACAGTGTAACGCGTACCTTGTCTAACTGTACGAGTCAAAGCACATGTATCGCGAACGGTTGTCGCCATCTTGAAGTGATTAAACTGAGTACTTGTCAAGAAGTCTCCGTAGTTAGTGAATCGAACATACAAATAGAACAATAATGTGAAGGGGTTTATTTTTCAGGAAACTTACGGTGAAGACCCGTTTATGAATGGTCTGTACGCACAGCATTTTGTGACCGGTCTTCAAGGAGACCACCCGCGTTACGTCAGAGCCAGTGCCGGATGTAAGCATTTTGACGTTTATGGAGGACCGGATAATATTCCAGTCTCTAGAGGGTCTTTCGACGCAAAGGTGTTCAGTCTCTATAATGTTTCGAAAAATATTTGATGAATGTATAAAGACATAAATTATGCTTTAATGGTTTCTGATTTCCATTTCTTTTTAGTTTGTATATAACAACAAACCAGAATAATCTAGAACTACACACAAATAATTTCTAAAATTGTAGAATGGAATGATACTCTTTTGTTTTATCCAGCCAACCAACTTTTAATGTAGTAATTTGGTAAAGGTCCCATAAAAGTGTAATATTTTGAATTGATAACACTTGACTTACGTGAGTTAAATAACAGGTTTCTACTCGAGATTGGAGATTGACATTTCTCCCTGCATTCCGGATGTGTGCGGAGGCTGGGACTTATAGCTTTATGTGCAGTTATAATGCGTACGTGTTCATTTTAGTTTTAATATTCTCCCACATAATGGTTTTATTGCTGCATTTGCTGTGTTTGGTATTTGATTTGGTATTTAAGCCATACTTACATTTATTTCACTGATATGGCGTGTTATTCATATGAGTGAAGAAATCACCTCCACATCAATAAAAAGATTCCTGTACAAGACAAGCACAGGACGGGAAACATGGCGCACCAACCATCCACTGTCCGTATTTTATGTGAATTGATAGACTGACATTGTAACGTTGACGCAGCATCAAGTGTTTAATTTAAAAGTTGACAAGTTGCTATTGTTCACGAAACAAATTGTCTTCCCAGAATTAAAATTCTACATTGCACAATGTTATCGCTAAATACTAATTTTACACTTTGTCTAGGATGTCAACATGTAAATATCGTCAAATGCATTCCTTTCAGAATAAGGGGTGTACCTGCGTGTGCTAACTGGGACTTATTGACCGGTGTATTACGTAACGAGTGGGGTTTCACCGGGTATGTGGTCAGCGATCAGGGGGCTATAGAAGGAGTACAGGATCGTCATAATTACACAAAGAGCAGCGTGGAAACCGTAGCAGCCTGTGTCAAAGCTGGCTGTAATCTGGAATTAAGTAGTAATCCACAGGATACCTTCATGGATATGGGTAAGGCGATGTTTGAATGTTTAACTTTGGCTTCATATAGTGTTAAAAGTCTATTGGATA
This sequence comes from Cryptochiton stelleri, assembly GCA_031471745.1. Lineage (NCBI taxonomy): Eukaryota > Metazoa > Mollusca > Polyplacophora > Chitonida > Mopaliidae > Cryptochiton > Cryptochiton stelleri. The sequence continues at coordinate 5,738 of JAUELC010288986.1, forward strand.
ACAGGTCTGTGCTTGATATATGGAGTAACACGTTATGGTTTGTCGGAAGTGACGTTACTGTATTGATAATTATTACATGTAGGCCTACGTTTCAAAACCTACCTTTTCATTGGTTTGAAAACGATATTAGAATCAACATAAACACGTCACTACCAAATGAATAAACACAGTCGTAGATAGGCGAAATCATCTCAACTTCTAAAACTAAATACAAATTCATTTGCGTCCATTCTTCTAATTGTTGCCAGTTCAAGCGGAATCTGAAATTCTAAATCAACCTTAACTTCCGCTGTTGTTTTTGTAATATTGTTATATAAAATAGATCTCGAATTGCAATCTCTACCATCGGCTCATTGACATTCAATCTCCACCATCGGTTCATTGACATTCGACTCTGTGGTGGGCTCAGTATTTATTTTATTTCACGTGACTTTTTGGTTACATGATATATGGGTATTGTTATAAATTCATATAATTGTTCCTTTTTTCACTTGGTTTTACTTTTCTGCATTAAATATAAGTTGTTGAACAGATTAAAAAGGTTATTTAAAGTTTTGTCAAGATTTTTGACCAAACCTGAGCCGATCGCAGAGGTGTATGGGAGAGAAACGAACGACAACTCTTGCCTGGAGAGTGCTCGAATTGGTTTGGTATTTTCTTATATATTTCCATTTGCAGCTATGGCGGTTACAGCAGGGTTGCTTCCATTGGCGACTGTAAGCGAGAGAGTAAAACCTCTTTTCTACACCAGAATGAGGCTGGGAGAGTTTGATCCACCGGAAATGAACCCGTACAAGAAACTGAACATCAGTGTGATTGAGAGTCCAGAACATGTCGCCATTTCCAAGAACGCCGCTATCAAGTCTATTGTCTTATTAAAGAACAACAATGGTTTCCTTCCTCTAAACAAGAATATGCCAATACAGAGTGTTGCTGTAAGAATCTGTAATTTTAGAAAAAAAAGTTGTTTTAAAGGTTTATTCCATAGGTAAATGTCTCAAATGAAAGTCACACGGGCGACAAAATTAGATATGTATGTGTTTGCGTTATTACAGAATCTTTATGAAGTAAAAGTTAGACCCGTTTTGTTAAAATTCATCCCCAGCTTTGTATGTTAATTGAAATTATTACAATAACAACAAAATGAAAACTGAGAATGTGCCATTCAGCTTTCAGCTATCTGGGTCACGTATTGTTATATACACGTTACTCCATGTCAATGGTTATCGTCCCCATCCCTTCACGATTTCATATGTTGAGTCGTTTCAACAATGAGTCATTGCGGCAACTCAAATAATTTCCACATGTATTTATCATACTCTTTATGTTGAATTCAAATTATTACAATATTTATCCGGTCTCGTATAAGCTATGTTTTCGTTGTACATTTTTCATTCAACGATACTATTTTAATTTTCGAACAAACTGTTATACTTAGGTAAAACATGGCTTTGTCAGAATTTGTCGATTAAACCGCCCATATGACTTTAAGCAACAAGAAGAAAGGTCGCTGTATTTCCTTGTTTCGGGATGTTTATTTGATTAATTTGGGTGTCTAATTGTGCTAATATTTTCTATTTTTCACAACATCACATATCAGTATCTTTTAGTTGTTGTTTAAAGTGACGATAGCACCGTAAGACATCTTTTCCTGTGATTCAGCAGGGACAATACGGAACATTTATTTCTAATGTTTGATAAAACGGCGAGTATATCTTTAAGATTTAAGATTTTAAGTTTCTTATTCTTACTTCCTAGGTTGTGGGTCCTATGGCTAACAACCCGCAAGAAATACTTGGGGACTACACTGCGCAATCACCCAAGAACGACACTATTACTCCATACATGGCCTTGAAAACCTTGACCGAGAACACCCGCCTGGCAAGTGGTTGTTCTACACCCAGATGTACTGACTATAAAAAGGCTGATTTGAGTATAATCACTGGAGCGGATCTCGTGTTTGTTTGTTTAGGAACAGGTATAAACAATTGGAAATATTACCCATTAGAGGAAGATTCTTCCTCCTTTTATGTTTTTAGATTTTTTTTCCGCTACACATATACTCATATAGCGTCAATCAACTGTGACGAGACACTGTATGGCTTTAATGTGTCATGGGCTTGAATCCGACCTTTAAACAAAACTTTCCGCGTACGTTCAAACCTTAAGATATTTATAGTCTTTATGTATGCCTATCTTTCCTCAATACGCTATATGATCGTTTTCTTTTTATACCATCTAACATAACTGTAATATGCAAGTAGTCTTATACCGATGAGATAAACTTCATTTTGTCTCAATATTTCAGCATTTATTATGCTCTTATCTTGATATAAAACTATATTAAGTATATTAACAAAATTAAACTATAATATATACTATGTTAAACTTTTCAGTGTAACCAAAGGTTTTAGATATAACATAATATGTTATTATGTGAATAAAATTATTCCCACTGATGAGTTTCACCAATTCAGGCCTCCAATAAAAGATACAGATACCATCATGGATGCACGGTTATTCAATATTTTGGTTTATTTTAGAAATAATGTTTTATACGTTATCACCTTTAATGAATGAACGGATCTCATCGGTATCGCCTTCGGAAAGGATTGGTACATCACGTTTGCCGCGATTATAATTTCTGGATTATTATCTTGTCTTTTCAACAGTGCTTTGTCTTTTGTTACTGATTCTAGGTTTCATGAGATTAGTAGATCACTTGCCATTGGTAAAAGAGTGTTTGTCATTCGGTTCATAATCGCTGTGCACGACTGCATTCGGTGGTTTGAGTAGTAGTATTTCCAAAAAAGAAAGAAATTTATCAGAGTTTGAGTCTTTGTTTTTCTCAAAAGACATTTGGCTGATTTGCCGACTGAGTCTGCTTTACCGTTAGCTTGTTAAAGGGCCGCCATGATGTGATTGAAGTCCCAAGACTTGTAGAAATTGAGAAGAATTAAACGGTGGACCTGGATTTGAGATCACATCCATATGCTTTACGTGTCGAGCGAAATGAGGCTAAAGACTCCGATAACCGTTGATGTTGTGGTATCATGAACTCATTTTTCATAGGTTTAAAAAGCAGTCGACGGCTCCAAAGTATTCCTTCGCGTAGAAGTGCAATAGATCTGCGCCTATCTTTTACCAGGGTCTGTCGGACATTTCATGACTGATAAGTATCTCTTTGGGTTTATCCGCTAAAACATTTGTAGGGTTTCACAGGTGGAGATAAACAGTTCTCTTGACAAACCCTGCCAGAATATACATTCTCGTCCACGGCTGAAGTATCAATGGAATCCGATGCGAGAAGTATGTATGGTCTTTTTATTATAATACTTCATCTTCGTTGGTAGCTTTGATGACCTGTGTCAATCTTTCATCCTTTCATATTGAAGATTTTCTGAGTCAGTAAGGTGAGAACAGATAACATGTCGGCGATTTGCTTTTTTTTTACTTTGCGTTACACCTACGTCCTATTGTTGACTCATTTAGCTAGGAAAAACACATTCAACAGGTTTGTGGCCATGGACTGCAATGTGTCGTTCGCAGGTATTTTGGTGGAACTTCTCAAGAGAAAATACTATAGACAGCTGTTCTTTTTCCGTCCTTGAGTGCCCGATTAGTGTAGGCGGCAGAGTCTCCATCCTGTAGGAATGCGGCAACCAGACCGCACAGACGGGCGTCAAACGTATTTCTATGGTACGTTTCTGTACTTCTTAAACTGCTGAGTTTTCTTTCGCAAACCAATTCCAACGAACATCTTTTCTAGTTATTTGGCGAAAAGGTTCCATGACTTCAGATAAATGAGGGAGAAATATCCATAGGTCTGTTCAGTCATTTCTTCGTATCTTATATGAGTGTTGAGCTTGGCGAAGACTTAAACTTTTTCAGGGTCAAGTTTTAAATTTTCACGTGTCCCTTTATGACCTAAACAAAGTTCTGTTTTACCATGTTCAGCTTTAGATCGACTGAGTTTGATACCTCTCTCACGATATATTTGAAGTAAAGCTGTGAGATGTTTGTCATGGTTAGATTTGGCTTCAGATATGGTATCACCTGATTCGTATATACAGTATGTCATCGACGCGTTGGGTATTTCATGGAGACCATCCAGAGCATGAATTAAATGCTTTTGGAACAGTTTAGCACTGACATTAGTAAAAGGAAGACGAAATTACCTATATGTTCCGAAAGGAGTCTTGAATGTGGTGAGTAAGCTAGATTCGTAGATTCGTCTAAGAAAACATATTGATATCCAAATGAGAGATTTAGAGAAATATTCGGCTTGTCAGAGTTTAGATAGGATTTCTGCCATAACTGGTAGTTGAACGCGTTGGCGTTTTATGGCTTATTTAGTGGACGAGAGTCTATGCAGATGCCTAGATCGCCAGTTTTCATAGTTGCAACGATCGCTTCTCCAATCAATGGACACATCAACAGGGGAAGATGACTCCTTATTGATCTAGATGAGACTTTTCAGTTTTTACTCCAGAAAGGTAGATGAGAACCCGGAGACAGACGATAGGCATAACGGAGTCATATGTGTATGTACAGAGGTGTGTTGTGTCAGGGGGCGGGGGTAAGGTCACCGTTAAATACACCGCCACATCGATTTATCAGAGTGAGTAGTCAAACGCCATTGACGAGACAAAGGCGATACTGGTGAACTGGTCATAGTTAACAGTTATTAGAACCATGTGCTCGGAAGCACGATTTTCAAGGAGGGTATGACAGAGTCTTTCGTCGTCACAAATTGTTCTTCAATTCTCCAGTTGCTAAGACGTACGATTGTTGTGTTATTTCAGGGGTTAGATTTAAAACGTCTGACAGGTACTAAGCAGCTGCTGAGTTGTTTCTGAGATCAATTCCAAGGAACATCTTTTCTAGTAAAGTGGTGAAAAGGTTCCATGACTTCAGATAAATAGTGGAGAAATTTTGAAAGTTAGTACATAGTTCCATTCAGTCTCTATATTTCCTAATAGTTAATCCACAGTAAATTTGAAATTTCTGAGGCTTGTTATTTACCGTCATGAAAAAATTCTGACGATTATTCAGTCATTTTTTACGAGACGGCCAGAACAAAATCATTGTCCCTTTAATGAACTTCTGCATTATGTGAAGTTTTCTCAAATAGTTGCAGATACTGCTCTTAAACTATGTTTGTTATACCGCATACTCAGTTTGCATCATAAGATTGCCGATGGTTCTATGGCTCAAGGCCCGATTAGCATACTAATTACAATTATATTGTGTAAGACTATTTCTGTCAAGGTGACGTTGAAAAAGAAGTTGTACAAAGTTGATTGTTCTGTCCCAGGTACATTTTTAAATGAACGTCTATCGTGCTGTGAGGCGAACGCGTGTGGATGCCTGTCGTTTTCCCTGACAGTTGACTCATGGTGATTTTTATCACTTTCACATATTCCAACATTTCAACATGTTCCAATCTTGCGTCGCCTGATTTGAAAATAAATTATCTTATGCTAGCTCTCGCAAATACCAGTCGCCCTCTCCGCCAGCGACTGGCTTTCTCAGAAAAGATTTGGGGCTATTATTAAAGAGTGTCCCGCTGAGACAGCAACTCATCATCGGATATAGGCTTATGATCAGCCGTGGTATCTCTACCAGCACCACGGAGTTTCTTGATTAGAATTTAGATTTATGAATGCGCGGATACCAATTAGAGCTGACTTATGTTCACGCCTTTTGACTGCGCCCTACCATAAAAACTACGAAGAAGCTCATTCATTCGCATACCTCTCGCCCTCTCCGCCCAAAATGAAATGCTTTCTCGAACCGCACCAAGCTCATTCATTTGAGTACACGTCAGGTGCATACAACAAGCTAGTCTTAAAATGGAAAACGAATGTTTCGGAACTAATAAGCAAGAAGAAACCGTTACATTCCCAGAGAGCAGTGCGAGATATTGTAAATCTCTTAAACGAAAAGTTCAGTAAGGTCATTATTTTTATAATTTTCACTGATTCAGTTATTGACTTAATAAAAACAGAATAAGTGTCCACATTGAACATTCATAAACAAAGCAATAAAATCAGAATTTGTATTCCATGAGAAAATGCCTTTTTCTTAATCTATGTCTCATCTCTAAACGCCACTCAAAGAAATCATAGTTTTCGTTCGAAGTTAAAATCATGGTAAAAAAAAAACATCGTCGATAATTAAGGATTCTTGACAGTGGTTTTAAAATAAACAGAAATATTGAATCACTATGCACCCATGTGTATATCTCTTATTGGAGTAGTAGCTTTACTTAGTTTTGCTACGGTTCTTGAGTATCTGATGTCCAAGTCGCCATGTGGAAAATACTATCTTTATCTCCTGGAAGACGAAATGCTTAAAAGTCTTGGTTCTAGAAGTGAAATAATGGTATTTTTGTTATGTTTTTCAGGTCAGCTAATTGAAAGTGAAGGTAACGATCGAGCAGACATGAACCTTCCTGGTCAGCAACTGAAGCTTTTACAGGATGCTGTGGAATACGGTATGTTTGTATCTATGTTTATATCATAATGGTGTGATTATCTTTAAAAATATATCATAATAGTGTGATGAAAATAGGATTCCCAAGATGGGTCTGAAGTCAATCACACTGCCTGAATCCGTGACAATAATACAAAATGATGAACTTAGTTATAGTGAACTTTTCGTTAAAGTTATTTACACTATCTCGCACTGCTCTTTGGAAAAGTAACGGTTGCTTGTTGCTTATTACAAAGCATTACAGTATAATGAGCAATCGGTATATTTCTTTCTTATAAAGACTCACTTGACTTACTTTTTTACTGAGATGGATTCAATGCCAACATTTAGGCCTTCAGGATAGACAATATTATACAGATAGCATATTGTACAATATATGGTCACCTCAACCACAAACCTCACTTTCAGCTCTTTGACCATCTTCGTACAAGTGTTCGCTGTATTTTTAAATCTTTTTTTTACTTGTAAAATAAATATGGATTCGTGAAATAAAAGAAGTGCTCTTTAAAACAGATAATTTGATATCTGAAGAGGCGTACACCCATTGCTTTCACCACAAATATTTCCGGATTTTGTTCTAAATTTTTCTTGTTCCAATTCCAGCTCAAGGTGCTCCGGTCGTGTTGGTGTTATATAACGCGGGTCCTCTCGATATCACATGGGCTGACAGTAATGATCGTGTGACAGCCATCTTGGAAGGTTTCTTTCCCGCCCAGGAAGCTGGAACAGCTTTGCTTGAAGTTTTAATTGGAGGAGAGAGTCCTGCAGGGCGATTACCGTATACGTGGTATAAATCCGTAGATCAGGTATTCTTAGGCCCAATAGCATCATCAATTATTTTTTGCTTTAAGCAATCGTTCCATTACAGAAATTTTGTAGTTATGTTTCCCTTTCTTAGATTCGGACAGTATTGAACTCCTACGACATGTACTTATCTCACCCGTTTTAATGTAATACTAGAACATTTAGTGCAACATTAATGTTAGACTTCTCAATTGTGCAGAAGACGTTTGCATTAAAATGAATTTTTATATTCCCATAATGATTATTTGAATCTGATATTAACTGTTAACCACCTTGACCGGACATTAATTAATAAAACTGATTTCCAATTTGTCCTGCAGACTCCAGAGATCACAAACTATACGATGTCAGAGAGGACTTATCGTTATTTTACTGGTGAACCTCTCTACCCGTTCGGTTATGGTTTGTCTTACTCTACGTTTAATTACACAGACCTGACAATCGGGATTCCTAGTTTACAGGCTGGACAGGACCAGGTTGTGTATGTCACTTTACATAACTCTGGAAAGGCAGTCAGTGATGAGGTAAGAAGGAACGTACTGTATTAGATTGGATTTGTTCTATTCTAGATATGTGATTGCAGTTTTTTGATGAACTCAACATTGGATTTTTAAATTTCACATTGTAGGCCTAATGGCATTAATACTATTGGAAATTGTATCAGAGGGCAGTCCTGTCTATGCTATCCTTCTCAATTGTCACCCAATGTCACTCGTGTTTGAAGTAGATTGTACAAATCGTAACGAATGTTAGTTTATGGTTGACCTAGAGATAAACAAATAATAAAACGAACATCACGTTAGAAATAAGATACGAATCAGACATTGATCAGTCTTATAAAAAAAACAATTACTCTCAATTCAATTTCATTGCATAGTTTCAAACCCATTTGTTGTCCTTCTAGTGTTTCTTGATTCATCACCGAGTCTCATACAAAATATTCAATGGAAAATATTTTGATAACGTTTACATGCAAATATCAATGACGAAAGCATTTGTATTTTAACTAATTGTTCGTCTGTTTTAGGTTGTCCAGATTTATATTTCCTGGAAGAACGCCAGTACACCGGTACCCAGGCTTCAGCTCGTGGCCTTTGACCGTATTGAGAGTCTCAGTCCTTTAGAGTCCGCCGTTACCGTTAAGTTCACCATTCTCTCTCGTCAGATGGCGCAATGGGACGATACTACTAACCAGTTCTTGGTGGAACCAGGTAAGCACAACAAATTGTGATGTTCAACTGGTAATTGTTAACTGGATTCTCAATATATGGACCGTAACACTGTAACATTGTTGTAGATTAATAAAGTTCCATTTACGATCCGCAAAGTCTCTTAATCGTAATCCTAAATTATAGTGAAGGAAATTCGAGGTACGTCCTCATATATGTTTTGTTGCCATTCTTTTAATGATGTATAAAATAAAGGGGTTCGAGTGTTTTATGATGTACATGTATGGTTGCTTAACTTGCTTTATTAAATGACTTATATGGCGATGGTGCCAGTTGTATTGAAGGCGGGGTTTTACTCAAGTAATATTTGAAACAGACCAAATGCACTTATTGTTTTATAATGTTTATTCCATTATACTTTTTACAGGAGAAATTTTGGTTTACGCAGGAGGTCAGCAGCCTAACCAATACAAATCTGTTGGATCAAACGTCCTCCAGGGAAGCTTTGAAATTGTTGGAAAGATATTTCTTTGAAAGATTTTAATTCAAAAGCAAACAAATTTATATTCTTATTGATTTGTTTCTTCTATATATAAGAATTACCGAACTATTTTTAACAATATCGATTTAAACGAAATGCAAGAAAGTTCAATGTTTAAATGGTAGGACTTCAACCAATAGTAGGCCGTCAACCAATTCCAATATTAGTGCATGTGATCTTCTCGAGAACATGTTCAGAGGTCTTTGTGAAGTTGCCTGTGGCAAAATAAAGTTTGAATATTTAAGTATCAAATCTTATGAAACAGTGTACTATAAATGCCCAAACTATGGCCAAATTTCAGTATTTAGACACGTTGACAACCACCTTCTCTCCAAATCCAAATAGTGTTTGTCATACTAATAGTATTTCGTTTCCATCAATGTGGGCGTGCAACCAAAAGCAATCCTCGGATAGTATGGAGAAACAACATAAGCTATGTCCTTTCCAGTGTTCCGTTTTCGCTTATCTTCAGACAGTGCTGAAAACCTCCAAACGACATTAAACTATATATATTGGATATATATATTGGATCAAATATAGCATAGTAGCAGTAGCAGTTACACCATCATCAGCAGTTATCTGCGATACTGCATCAACATTGTTATGTTTCTTTCCTGCTCGATGTTGGATAACAAATTATCCTGGCTTATTGTTATTCAAGCCATCTTGCAAGTTGTCCTTGTGGAACGTGAATCGGAATAGCCAAGTAAGACTGAGAAGTATCACAATTCAGATAACATTGTAGGTATCTGATTGGATCTGAGCCGTTGGATATTCTACGGTATTCCTTTTTTTTGTACTAAAACCTCAGAATGAAATATGGATTGAGCAGCCATAGTAACGTTGTGTATTTTATTTTCCATATCCATACGGAGTCAATTCGACACACGTACTATAGCAGCTGTAACTTACCTCGCTTGGCGTAGCATGTTTGTTTATTTGTGGTCCACAAAGATTTCTACTTCATCCAGCAATGCCTGTTGTCTGTCACATTTCACCTCAATCTCTTATTTTATATCCCAAGTATCGCTAATATTCCGATAATAAAGCCAACAAACCAAATA
>JAUELC010289097.1:0-15811 GCA_031471745.1 Cryptochiton stelleri
TGATGAAGTCCGCCATATGTAACTGAGCGGAAGCCGCAAAACGTGTCAGCTGGTCCCAACCTCTCTAGCGTGAAGATCTATATCCTCTTCTTCTCCACTGTTCCTGCAGTGAAATGCTGCACACTGCGGCATTCTGGCACATACAGCTGCTAAAAACTCGTCCTGTGTCAGTCCTCAATGTGTATAGATGTCTCGGAACCTACTTAATTTGTAAAAATTCGATAACAAAAACATCAAATATAATCGATACGTATGACAGCACATATGTAAATATGTGGATTGGGCGTTACGTGACGTCAGACCGGTCTTAGAATCCATTCCTCACCTGCAAAAATGCTGGATTTCGATTGGACAAAATTCTGCTGGGGATTATGTTGACAGTCGATATGGTCGTCTCTACAGCTCTGCTTAGTATGGTAGCGTATTGTAAGTTTGAATGCCGATTACTCCGCTTTACCTGACAGTTTAAAGCTAAAGTAATTTTTTTGTTAATCAGATGAAAATAGACTTGGTACCCATAGTCAACTTCATCGAAAGTTGTCTATTCTTTTAATATTTCTCTCACACCGGCAGGTAGGATTTATCTAGTTGATGTGAGGTATGGACTTGAAGCGATTTATTTTCACAGAGAAGTACACTTGTAAATAGAGGATGTGTCCGCCCTTGGTATTTTTATATACATGTCTGATTGTTATAGTACCGATCCACTGTGGTTTTGTCTATTATTATTTTGGTGGTATGTAGATAATATTAGGCATATATTTAATTCCAAAATTAACAAACCATAAAATCAACATTAGTCAAACAATGATTCGCAGAAATCCTGCACATGGTTAATTTTTATTACCAAAATGTTTTCTGGTAACTTGAACTCTAAATGCCTTAAATGGATTAACTTCTTTCTTGTTCTTGTAGAGCGAAAAACATCACATTGAATCCGCTCGGAGACAGCTCGGTAAAAACCGGAGATGTCCGAAATATTCCGGAAATTGATCTTATCAGAACGATGCTAAACTTTAACCCAACAACAGGATTTAAAGGCAAGTAATGAAAAGTATGCCATCAGTGTGATAATAATTGGATTTAGTTGGCTTAAAATTTTAATACAAAAAGATACATCCAATGCAAATGTAGCTTTCAGGTTTATCTGAGAACTATTTTGCGACAAACAAAGCCTATGAATCTGTTAAATTGGTTGATTTGATTGTATTTAACAAGTAGATGGAAAAATCATTCACACAACATAAAGAAAATTTTATGCAACTAATGAGCCACTTTACATTTGATATGTAACTTGGTTTTTTCTCATTGTCTTCTTCTTTATTTATGCGCTGTTTGTAACTGGTAGAACACGAGGGATGTGGAGTTTTCGAAGAAATTAGAAACCCGGTTTTACAGAAGCCCGATACTACCCGCTTTTACATCACTACCTTTTAAGTTTGAAACGATCTGTATTTGTTTGCAGGTAAACTTTATACCTTGTTGATGGTTGATCCAACAGACGGCATTCTAAGGTTTGGATCTGCGGACGAGCCTTTCATTTATTGGATGATTACTAACATCGCAGCTGGAAATGTCACTTCCGCTGATACCTTTCTTCCATATATTGGAATTGCACCTTTTGACAACACTGCTCATCCGTATTACTTCCTGTTATATGAACAGAGTGGGAGTATCACTAACGATTCACTGTCACAGTACACTAACGCTAATTGTACAGGAGTAACCCATTTACGGTAAGCAATATTTTGTTTGAAAATATTTTAAAGGACAAACACTAAATATTGATTCTTTAACTGGAATGGACCAAAATACATCAAATGTTGCAAGTTTCAGTAACCAGAATCAGAACATTATGTTGTCTACAAGGATATATACAGAATGTATTTCTACAGCTAAACCGGTCACAAAATATCCATTCTTTGGGCGTGTAAAGTGCCACCCTTTTCGTCAGCCGAAAGTTGGGGTCAATGTAAAACACGAAATTGAGGGAGTTAACCTTGGAACGAGTATAAATTATATCAGAATCAATTCTTAATATGTTATGGTGGGAATAGAGGATATTGTAACAGGGTTAAATAATGAACTTTCAGAGAATGAGGTTCTTTATAGAGCTGTGAAACGTTTTATAAAAAATGTATTTATTTTATTCAGATGCCGCTTTAAGATCACTGAGTACGTGGCAGATAACAACTTCATACTTGTTGGAGCCACGTGGATGTGGTCACGGAATGATGAATTTGTACCATACGCACGGGTCCAGTTAGGTGCACCGGAAGCAGTAGCCTGTGCAGGGGTGATTGGATACCGTTCTGGTTGCAGTGGTAAAATAAAGCTGGAACCATTGTTCTGGTGATATCTGATAATTTGCACTAAAACGATTTCAAAGAAATAAACACACCGGCTCTCTTGCAAAGAATGACAATATTTGTATAACTGTTAATTGAATATGTGGTGTCATCTGTTTAAGTAATATAATACGTTTATACGGACAACAGCCGGGTAGTAAAGGCCACCACATGAGAGATGAGCTAATATCAACAGTACTATATTTTATCTTCAAATAGTCACCATTGTTATCAGTTCTATTTTATTGTAATATTTGGTTAATTTAGTATTTGTTGCTATGACACATTTTAAACGGTCATCTCACTTTAGGCCTACTAACGATGGTTCCAGTGTTAAAGGGGTATAACACAACCCCGTCCCGATAGACTTGGTAACGTTCCTTCTCTAATATACCATTACATCTTGTTATATCGTATTCTGAGCGTTTCTCCGATGGAAGCAAAGAGTACAGTGGAGGTGTCTCCCCAGGTGTGTGTATGTGGGCGGGGGTATAATCCATAAGATCATTTAATAGTATGCATTTTGGCAGATATGTTTTAATGTTGTTCAACCATCTGTTATAGCATATTTTAGTGAGAGCTGTTCGGACGCGAATAGAGGCAGTGACTTAGGAACTTGTCTCTCCGATATTAGAGCCGTGGCTAAGGACAACGAGAGGTTTTGGTTTGGGTCCAGTTATAATGACAACTGCCCGGATGGACGTGTGCTCACGGATCCAGAATGTGCTCTATTCAACAATTTACAGATCCCACAAAGTATTGCCTCTCTGGTGTACCCAGATGGGAACTTCAACTTCAGTAAATTGGATAAATATCTAGACATCAAATACACTTCAAACCCTGGTAAGTATGACAGTAGCCATTATTGTTTCTTCACATATTGCACACTTTAACGATATTAAAATTTACACCATAATTAATTCAATCCTTTAAGATGTTATTACATTTTATTAGTAACCTAGTTTTCTGAAGAAAAATTCTTTTAAAATCCCCCCGTCCCTCATCCCGTCCCACAAAAACAGCACTTTTAACAAATTGTCATTGTTTGTTTAAGGTAATTACAGTGGCTGTGACAATGAATACATTTTCCAGAACAGTTTCCGATTTACGGCAAATCCTGTCTCATTGGCAACCATTAACTGTTGGGAGGCACGAGACCTACCGGAAGTGACTTGGACATCTGAGGCGGGACAGTTTTATTCTTTGATCACATTAGATGTGGCTTACAACGTTATTCACGCCATATACGTGAATGTCCTTGGTAACGATGTAGCAAACTCTGATGTAAGTTCCAAACTAAACTCTTCGTTATATCAGGCTTAGCCTAATAGTGTCCGGCGTATCGTAAATATGTAGTCTATTTGAATTACTATATATGTTATCCTTAAATGTAGGCTAAACAGGCTAATATAATAACAAAGGGAATAGTTTCATGTGTCTTAATTTACATATATACTTTTTTATAAATGCAGAGAGAACCAATTGCTTCCCTTGTGATTGCTGCTAAGTTATTATGGCATAATGTGTTAACTTTATACAAATGACCACCCTACGAGTGACTGGTGACAGAAAGTTAAATTGAAAATGGCGGACTAAATGCCGAATATTGAATCGATGGTGTATCATAAATATGTACAATACATTGTCCATTCAGTGGTAATATCACCACCAGACGAGTCATACAATGTTTATGCATTTTACCTGAGCAATTTAACTGAGCCTGGAAATGCACAATTTACTCATTAAATGTTTTTTAAAGGTATTTAATATGATTGATTGATTGACTTCTCATCTATCTCATCGACAACTTTGAGTCATGTAATCACGTTTCTTTTATTTTCCTTCACATATTAAACAATGCTCAGACCTAACGATTAAGGAATAAGTGACAGGTAAAAATGTACCAGCTACAATCTATTTTTACTTTATTAGGTTATAAAATCGTACCGTGGACCGTTGCATCCGTTTCGATTCGATAACGTATATGTATTCTTTCTCTTCAAACAAAGTGGAAGAGTTGAACCGGATCTCAAATTTAGAACTCTTGGTATTGGTCTGTTCAATCTTACTGAATTTAAAAAACTTCAAAATTTAACAGGTATGTAGGCTACTTTTAATCTCAACTTGGTTTTCCAGGTGACGAGTGTTAATTTCTAAACCCAGTTAATTTTTTTTATTTATATTGGATATCAGATATGAAAAAGATAAGACATGATAAACCAGTAATCAGTAAACGCATTTATTTAAGAATAATTGTAATGAAGTTTTTACTTGAACTAGCTTGCTATTATATAATTAAAATGCGTATACCGTTATACTCTTAATTTTTGTTTTGTCGACCCAATGCCCTGTTTTGGTACAAACCTTGCGATTCCTTCTGGCATTACTTCTTAACCTAGTTAAGCTTTAAATAGCCTTAAGCGTAACCAAGTCTTAATGCTGCTCTGATCAATGGACATACTATGGAGTTAAACAAATGTAGCATATCAGGAAATAGGAACATGGGCGAATTTTTCTTAATTTAAATTAAATGCTGTAATATATTTATTGGATTGAATTTCAGAAAATGTTAAATCCAGTAATACTATATTATCTACAGAGTGACAATGGTTCGTTACCTTGTCCTATATAGATTCATATCAATGCAGTAAATGTAATACACTCTTGACATTTATATTGCCAAAGGGTCATCAATTGGGACAATACTAACAACTATAGAACAAGTCGTTTTAATTCGATTCTGTCAGTTTTGTGAATTGCTTTGTACAATTTATATGTAACTTATTCTCTCGATTTGTTTAAACAGTTAGCAATCTTCCTTTTTACTATCCCTATGTTTTCTCATCATCCACAGACCTAATCGCCATGAACTGGATTCTGGCCGCTGGTGATCCATATTCCATTGGAAGAAACAGAGAAAACGGTTTGGTTGATAACTGTCCGAGTTTTGTGGCTGATAGTAAGATAAACAAATATGTTCCTTCTAAAACACCAATAAAACAAGCAAGTATCATGTGATGGCCAAGCATTTAATTGAGATTCACCAGGAAATTGTTGTCGTGGGGCTTCATAATTCGGAAGTACTCTCGTTTTATGTTAGATTAAGTTCGACCAATGTAAAGTCAAGTGTTTATGTCGTGACGTCTGTTTACAGTATTTTGTATTATCACTGTTGTGTGCGATGTTTCCTTATCCCTTAAAACCAGCACCACGGCTGTATTGCTGAGTTATATCGAGGGTGGCATAAAATGCAAGTCAAAGCAATACAATGTTAAACGAAGTATTTGCGGCTCGTTCGAGAAGATTTGTCCGTTGTTTGAACGGAAAGTAACCAGTGAAACAGCATACTTATCGTATCTCTTTACCGATATTGTTAAAATATATGCTTAGACTTCCTTCCAGTGTTTTTGACGTTGCAGAAATTAAAACTCAAGACAGATCGTTTATACCGGAGAATCCAAACTTTGAAGTAGGAGTATACTTGAAGTATCGTTCAGCAGCACTGACATATATCTCGTGCTGTCATAGTTACAGTTTGCAGTAAGTGTTTAAATCATATTTATTTAGTCAGCTTCCATGGCAATATATATTTGAAGGCAGTTGTTTTGTTCACATTTTGATGGTTGAAAGTACTTCTTTAGATGACCTTACACAGACTTTAGTAAATTCAAACGGTTTCAATCAGGAACAGTTTATTGTTCAGTTCAGATCGACATTTAAAATCCGCATAATATGGTGAGAACAATATTAACTGTTGTCCTGATTACAACCATTAAGGTGTGTAATTACATAACACAAATATGTAAGTGTAGTTATTTCCATGTGTGCAACTTTTTTGTCTGTAACCACAGTCACTCACAGGATCCTGGTACATATTCCAAAAAGATAACTTTTTATTTATTGATTTTAATCCGCCTGTTTTCTTCATTAGTCGAGCTTGATTTGTCTGTGTTTCTCTTTTAATGGCATTGGAATACCCACATATTTAATTCCTAGAGAAATCAGCATGTTAATGGAATATCAAAGTTTAAAATCAGAAAATGTGGAAATCGGCGTTGGTGTTTTGTAAATAAGCAAAATGTGTTTATGACTAATAAATGCTGGTAGTCGACGCGTTGTGTTTACTTCTTTGTGTTCCTTGCAGAGCAAAACACATCACGCTGAACCCCCTCGGAAAGACCTGGGTAACAACCGGACACGTGCGAAACATGCCAGAAATTGACTTGATCAGAACGACGCAAAACTTTAACCAAGCAACAGGATTTGAAGGCAAGTAGTCGAAGAATGCAAATATGTGCAGCAATAATAACTAACTGTTCTTTTTATTGTCCACGTAAACTTTACATTCAATTTAAATGTGATTTCAGTTGTATTTATTCAATCACTGAATGCATACGTACATCTGATCAAGTGGTTGGGATGATTGTCTTTACCAAGTTAACGGAGACAACTTCTGCTGGCGTGATAAAACGTTTTGTGTTATAATTAGTATACTAAGCGTTGCAATCGTAATCCTTGGTGTAACACATTAAGCGCTGTAATCGCAAGCCCTATTGTAATAATACTTTCCTGGTTTCAGCATCTGTTGAAAACAGCTTTATCTCCTATTTGTGTTATAACTGCGTAGTATGGGAGAGTATGCCTACAAACAAATTATGACACAATTACCTTAGCCGGAAACCCGACCGGATGGGGGCAGCTTTGCGTTGCCTGTTTGAAGTTGATGCTATATATTTTTATCATTATATCTCAGGGTCAAATGCCTTTCAATATTTGCTCTATTATTCTACCATAAACATTCTAGAACTTTGATACATAGAGCACTATTTTGAAATTAACATGGCCAACATAGAAGTCAATAAAACATGCGACGTATGATCGCGAATACCTTAGGCCTGATGTTTTATTAATATTTTATTGATATTTTATTTCTGTGTGTTTGTCAGTATGTAAACTATATAAACAAAAAAACATTCAAAATAAAACACAATGGCTTTATTTATTCACAACCATGGTGCAAAACGAAACTACTGAATTGATCAAATTGGATGCCATTTTTATTTGCTAGTCTTCACATAATCATTTGGGCAACTTTCAACGACCAGCAATGTCTTGTTCAGTTCATTACCACGCATTCCTTGTGGACAGTTAATCGATTTCGGCGATACCAAGATGTTCTAATATGAATCTCGAAGTTACACAATCGGAGTGATGATAATTCAACGCCATTCTAATGCAGAGTCACATCCTCTTCCTGCACATAGAGTACATGTATGTACATCTAAACTTGCTGGCGTTGGAATATGGTGCATATATGACCCAATGTAAATTCTTCTTTTCGGTGTTTGACTTGCAATACGTTGCAAAAAAATACTTTCTCTCACAGAACCTGCTACTTGGATTTGCAGCGTGTCCTGTGATTTGTCAGATATTGGGCCTACCTTGGAATGGATTCAGAATGATTCACCTACTCTCCCGTCTCTCCAGCTTCATCTATCACGATACATTCATGTCTAGTCCTCACGTTATCCATCCGGCCCGTTTCATTTATCCCACATTCTCCATCTCTCTCACATTATTCACGCAGCCCTTTTCTCCACCCATCGCGCTTTGTCTATCTCCCCTACCGATGACATTTCCCCCACCACCTTGCACCTCCATCCATCCTACATTCTTTAGCGGTACCACCTTCTACTATTCCACTTATTTGGTATCTCCCACCTTCTTCAACCGTCCAAACTCATTCTCTCTTAACTCCTTCATCCATGTGACTGTCATCTCGCAACTTCATCGCCACTTTCTTTTCACTCTTACCTTTTTCGACCATCTGATTGCCATCTCTTCCACCTTTATCACTCAACTTTTTCACTATTATCCCATTCGCCGTATCTCACCTCTTTCAACCCCCTCAGTGTCATCTTTCTGGAATTATTTACCACTCCCCCCTCATTCGTTAATCTGTCAGCTCTTCTAAACTTCATCACCACTCGCCTTCACTCTCACCTTCCTCGTTCATCTCACCCTCTTAATATATGTAGCTTTAACCATTGTGAAGTGTTTGTCTCCGGTAACGGTCTTGAATCAAGGAAATACATTCGAAAAACTTAATACCTTATCTAAGCTGTTTTAATATTCCGTCGGAAAAGCTTCCTGTCACATTATTTAGCCCAGAAGCTCACTGTGGTTTCCTGGGGATCGAAGGTGCATTGCAAACGATTCAGCGTATTCAACTACAACTGAAAGCATTGAAATGTTTGTTAAAACTGTCAATATTGAAGCAAACAGCTCAACTTGGAAGTATTTAATTAGATGCCTAGTAGACAGTTTTTGGCATAGCAAAATGAATTGAACTTCCGGTATACAGAGGGACGGTTAATTTATGAAGACCATTTTACACATGTTTTGCACTTAGCGTTGTTTATCACCGCTATGGATTCTGCTTTGCTTAACCTTTTGCTGTTTAGTATAATAATTGTTACACAAAGATTTGTAATTACACCCCTTACTATAGGAGTTGCAATTACAAAACCGAGTGTAAACTGTTTACCCTAGGGGTTGCCATTGCAACGCTTATTGTCAAAGTTATTACAATAAGCGCTTTTATTACGCTAGAAGTTGCCTCACTGCTGGACAGGAATCCCGGTTGCTCGCATGTTGTCTTTTATAGGGGACATTGACTTATTATCAGCAGTACTCGCTTATACCTCATCAATCATTAAGTGTGACGCAATCTGTATTTTTTTGCAGGTAAACGCTATACTCTGTTGATGCTGGATCCGTTTGATAGTGTTGCGAGGTTTGCATCTACTGACGAGCCTTTCATTTATTGGATGGTGTCGAACATCGAAGGTGGTGACGTCTCTTCCGGTAATACCATCCTGCCATATATTGGAATTGAAATTTTTGATGACGTTGATCATCAGTTTTACTTCCTTTTATATGAACAGAATGGGAGTGTCGCTGGCGATTCTCTGGCACGGTATACTAACGTTAATTGTACAGGAGTAATCGGTCACTGGTAAGCAATTGTTTATAACATATTTTGCCTAAAAAATTTTAAAACGAAAACCATAGAATGTTATTTATTTATATTGAATGAACCAAAATACATCATCTTGCAGCTAGATGTTATGATGTTAGTGTCGGTTAGCATAATGGGTACAGTACATTTTAGTGTGAGATATCGTGTAGAATGTTCTTGTTTCTGTCGTTACTTGGGCAAATCTGACGTGACATGAAGTTGGGTTTTCTCCAATGAGTCAACCGTTTAATGCTATACCTTATACATAATCAGTTCTAAAGATGTTATTGTAGAAATCAAGGTTATTGTAGGATGGATTTAAACTGAACTTTTAAAGAATGTGCTGATTCAACACGTTTATTTCTTTTATTCAGATGCCGCTTTAAGATCACTGACTATGTGACAGATAACAATCTCAAGCTTGTTGGAGCCACATGGATGAGGTCACAGACTGATGACTTTGTATTTTATGCAGACATTCAGATAGGTGCACCGGAAGCAGCACTCTGTGCAGGAGTGCCGGGATACCGAGCTGGATGCGGTAACATATAAACTTCATTACTTCACACAACTCCATTTATTTTATTATAATATTTTACACTAAAGATATTTAAAGGAAATAAAGAGACTTTGCATTTTATTATTTCTGAATTAGCCTTTGTTGTAATGGTAAAGCCCGCTTGTGTTGCTTTTAAGCATTATAATTGGTTTTCTTCAAATCTAGAAGGTTTCAACATGTACACAGCTGGAGTACAGTAAGTACAGCCATGTCTGTAAAATATTCGCCACTGGAAAACAATTTATCAAAATAACGAATATATTGTTACTTTTACTGAACCTTCGTAATTGTTTTCAGCGTGTTCCGAGGGTAATCGTCAGACAAATGTATAAACATATCTGGGGGAAATCGTCAGTACCTACCACTCTTTGAAACTTTCTTATCATTCGCAATCATTTACAGGGTGTACCGAAGAGAATCGTGAGACGAAGCTACAAACATGTCTGGCGGATATAGGCAGTTTGGCTGAAGATACTTTCAAGTATTGGTTTGGATCCAGCTACAATCGAAGATGTCCCTATGGAAATGTTCCAGCGGAATTCGAATGTCGGAATCCTGCTAACTTGACGATCCCACAAAGTATTATCTCGTTAATGTACCCGCCTGGAGTCTTTAATTCATCAACACTTGATAGACTCTTAAAGGTCAAATATACTTCTTTACCAGGTATGCCTGTCTATAGCGTTCTTATTTAATTTGGCAATGCGTTATGTTATGCGTTATGACTTTTAATGCCGGTAAACAATCTCAAGGTTACATTGGACTAACACAGAAATGCTGACCTCCATAAATACGAATAGGGTAGTAGCTGTTATAAATATACTGTGTCGTTAAATATATATAAATAAAGTTCTTATTTGCTAGAATGGCTTCTCTGTTTACCAATAATCTATGCTGGGATATGGTATATTAAAGGATCTTGACTTTTTAATAAAATGAAATATGTTAATTTTACTAATGTTGGCTTAATATGCCAGTTTCTCTGATCTGCTGATCACAATAATTCCGACATGTTTGTGGACATGTTATATGCTATGGTTTATGTTAAAGTCAGACTAATTAGACTAAGTACAGTTGTAAAAAAAAAAAAAAACTAAACAAAATGGACAAATAAACAAAATTATATTGTCATCGAGTTGTTCGTGTGGTTTTTACAGGAAACTTTTCAAGCTGTGGAAATGAATACCGTTCTGAGACAACAACCCAGTTTTCGGCAGACCCTTTCACCATGGAAACCATTGATTGCTGGGATGCACGAGACATGCCAAAATTCTCGTGGAGAACCGAACCAAACCATTTATATTCTTTGGTTATGTATGATGTCGGTTTTCAATATCTTCATGCCTGCTACGTGAATATCCAAGGCAACGACATAGAAAATTCGGATGTACGTATGTAAAAATTATCCAATTTGACAAAACCAAAACCAGAGGTTCTATTATGGTCAGAGAAAAGACAAACTGAATATGCATTGGACCAGGTCATCTGCCTGTAACTATAACTACAGTATCTGTTTAAACAAACATGTAGAAATAAGTGCTCTAGGTGGCTGGCATTTACTGCTGGTGATTTGGTGCCTGACTGTTGGTCGTGGTTTCGATTCCCGTACGTGTCTCAGTCTGTAAAATGTTCTGAACTAGAATCAGTTTTTTTATCGGAAATAACGAAAATATTGTTAATTGTTTTTAAGCGACAAAAAGCACATAGCCATGCAGAAGCTTGATTGATAAATTACGCAAAATCTGGACAAATGGGCAATAACTTGTGGTATATATTAAAAGCTGACTTGTCCATGCGCCTTTTAACATAATTACATTTTATTTTAAAAATGATTTTGAAAACCACATTAAAACGTTACCAGTTGCATATATATGACATGAGATGTCATTTTTATAAAATGAGTACATATAACTTTATACATTCCTCATATTGTATTTGCGTACCAGGGCCCTGGTACTATTCTGAGAATAGGCGGTGTCTATGCATTCTACCTCTTCACACAAGAAAGCAGAACTGAGCCCGATTCTAGATTCTCAAACGCCAGTTACGTCTTTAATATGACAGAATTTATGCAGGTGCAAAAACTGAATGGTAAGTAGGTGTTATTCAATAAAGTTCGGTATTTCGAAAATCGATAATATTTATAAATTGCACACTGATTATTGTAGATATTACGACAGTTTGTGCTCCAGGTGATTCCCGATTATTTGTTAATGTACAAATACTCTGATATGCAGTTATATGAAACATAAAGTACACATTTTTCTTTCTTTTTTAACGGGATATTGATGATAGAGTGATATTGATGATGATGGTGATACAGGAGTGAATTGTTGATATTTATTGATTTCAAAGATAGGTTCAGGGTGGTATAAATGTTGATAATATAGGCCCTAATGGTGGTGATATAGTGGTATCAGTAATAATAACTAGATGTTATAACCGGAAAGAAACAGCTTATAAGGTTACCAAGCTTGTTCGGTCATAACTCTTCAATCCACATCTCAAAATAAATAAAAATAAGAAAAATTGAAATTCGGTTTAACAGCAGAGTACGTTGACAACTACGCCATTTTGACATATATGCGGGTAATCTGTCCAATAATATTGAGATACGTGTTTCGTACACGGTTCCATGTGTTTAGATTTGATTTCACAACTTTTAAGCTATTACCGTTAATGGCATAATGTACTCAAACTAATATTGCCTTGATACTAATTTCAAATCTCTCTTATGTATCCTTCCAACCTTAGTATCACATAACGCTACAAATTACATCGGAAAAAAATAACAAATTAAAAAAATAAATGTTGTCTGAAGTTGGGCTCGGACCATCGATCCTCGGGTTCACAGACATGTGCGTTAACCACTACGCTATTCTAGCAGATACTTATAATCCACCCAGGAACATTGATATACGGATTTTGTGCATTGCTCAAAATAGTTAATAATCTACATTCCTTTATTCTCTGATGTATCGTTCTAAGGCTGTCTGGCTAAGGGCAGCATGTTCCAAGCATAATCATGCTCTCTTTACTTAGCACTGGAGGCACATTAGTTTTCCAACAGATCAAAACACTTCACATTTTATGGATAGTGTCAGTGTGGCTATGTACTGTTGGAGTACACCGCTGTCATATAAGTGAAATATCCATGAGTGCGGCATTAAAACCAATGCATCAATTGACCAAGCTTATTATCCCACAACGCTAAAACCGCATCGGAAGAAAAAAAAACACACACAAAAAAACACAATAAGCAAATTGCCTGAAGCTGGAATCGAACCAATGATCTTCGGGTTAAGAGTCATGGGCGCTAACCACTACGCCATTCTGACAGATATATCAGTCAAATAATACTGATACGTGTTTTGTACACATACCTCAAAATAGTTTAGTTCTGATTTTCCAGCTTTTAAACTACTTAAGTAAATGGCGTGAATTTTGCAAACTTATATTGTCTTCATAAAAGAAATCTTCAGTAATACATTCAACTCTCTATGATGAATCGTTCTTGACTTTAAAACGTTTAAACGAGTTTATAAATTTCTGCTCCCCTATTTTGGCATTCTATTAATTGACTAATAACTTAATGATGCCTATATAAATTATTGCACTATGTTATGATAAACCTAAACACCAAATCGTCAAGCATATAAAGAAAAATAACTCCGTTATATATGGAAAGGAAATGAAATCCAAAAATTAAACATTTTTTTTATGTTTGGAGCCTTATTTGTCTTGTAATTTTTATAGGAAGTAGACCATATCTGTCGTGCATTATAGTGCTCATACAGGACTATATTTCATGTAAAATTTAGTAGTCTACATCAAGCGGTTTTTGATCACGTGGCCATTGAAAATGGCACATTTTGTAAGTTTGACCGGAAATTACGTCAGAACTATAACTTTCACTGAAAAACAAAGTTGTTAGATGTACATGTACTCTCCATAAAATTATCCATCTAATGATATATATCAATAACCAAAGGTTATAATATTTCTATCACTTGACATTTCATTGATAATTTAACCAATCATATCTTCATTGTCTTTATAGTTAGGAAAATTATTTTCGCAAACTTGATATAGCTAAGTTAGGACTACATAATTTATAAATTACAAAGATGTAACTTTAAAAAAAATTTAAAAAAAAATAATAATAAAAATAATAATAATCTTTCCGATTTCAATAGGTTATCCAAGTAAACTTGGAAACCTAATAAGAATAGTAAACAGAACGGGAACAATAGTATTCCAACAATAGTCGAAATCCTAATAAAATGATAATTATAAGGGAAGATAATGATGATACATGTATGTATAAAATAAGGATGGTGTGTACTGTGTGTGTATAAGGTTTATACCATATTACATTTTCAGTGAATATTCTAACTTATTGGTCCAGTCTAAAATGAGAGATGTTGAAGTATCACCAAGTCTACCTGAGCACAGATCTACTCTTAATGGAGATCGGATTCCCGTTCTTAAACCATACACTGTCATCCCGTACATCAACTCTGTGCTGAGACTTACCCTCACCCTCTGTCAGATTCATAAAGGTCTTATTCCCAAGGTACATGTTATACCCTCACTATATCTTATTCTTCTGACCTCCTTAATCAATTAATAGCTACATGGAATAAGATATCAAACTTTGGAAATAGGAGATTTGACCAAAATTGAAGCCAAATTCCCAAAATTGTCTAAAATGAAAATATCAAAATTGCGGACTTTTTTAATTTATTTTAATTATAAATAACTTTTTTTAGAAGCTAAAATAAATTTTCAAGTGAATTAATTTGAATGAATAATAATTGTATGATTCTAGTATTTTATCTCTCACTGTCCAATTAAAACTAAGCCTTGTATTTCCACAGGGGTTAATGCCACTAATTGGTCATAAACAGATTTTAGTCCTTCTGAAGAAAATACTTGCTTTACCCAACCGGTCGTGTCTTCACGGAAATTATTTTACAAAGTTTGAGAATGAACTACATTACCATCTCATCAAACTCGCCTCACTTACAATCGTACGTACTTCTACACAAAACCTTCAGTGTACAGGTACTGTGGGAACTTTTCAGAAATCTCTTTAGAGCTTAAGATTCTTTCAGTAACGATCCTTTTGAATTCTTTAGAAAAGATTGTTTTTACTTCTAAATAAAAACTCTCACATTAACAAAGTAATACACGAAGTAATAATCAGGTAATATACTTTATTGATAAGTGCACTATTTTACAGCTACCAGGTGATGAAATGACGGTATACCACTTGTTAGCTCTTGACCTTATGACCCGATTCCAGCATGGTGATGAACATCCTGCCCACGATCTACTGTCTCTGGTTATCTTCAACCCTTCATTTGTCAGGTGAGTATTTTCAGAACACCTTGACCACAATCTACTTTCTGGTTATCTTCAACCCTTCATTTGTCAGGTAAGTATTTTCAGAACACCCTGCCCACGATCTACTGTCTGGTTATCTTCAACCCTTCATTTATCAGGTTAGTATTTTCAGAACACCCTGCCCTTGATCTACTGTCTGGTTATTTTCAACCCTTCATTTGTCAGATGAGTATTTTCAGAACACCCTGCCCACTATCTACTGTGGTTATCTTCAACCTTTCCTTTGTCAGGTGAGTATTTTCAGAACACCAGAAAGATGCAGGTGCCCTACAGTAACACTTCTGGACAATTACCCATTAAAATGCTATTAATTGTGAACCATGAAATCGCCATTATATACAACCATCAACTTTAATGAAATTACTTCATTAAAAGGAACATTTTTTAAATGTATTTTCCATGTTACATTTTGATGAATTAATGACCATTAATATTAATTTAATTGGTATCAAATTTTAAACTCTCTATATGGGC
>JAUELC010289206.1:0-15804 GCA_031471745.1 Cryptochiton stelleri
TTTTTGTAATATGAAATGGAGTAATGGAATGTTTTATTTTTGTTATTTCAGCTGGAAATGGAAAACTTGATGTAGTTTTCTTAGTGCACTATTCCAGTCGGACCTCATCATCACAATTCAGTGAAATGGTTCAATTTTTACAACAAGTTGTCCAACAATTAGATGTTTCTTCAGGCGCTGTACGTGTGGGAGCTGCAGTCTATGGAACAAGTGGATTTTTACAATTTACCTTAAATAAGCATTCTACAACTCGGGACATTCAAAATGCCTTAGGAAAGATGTCATTTTCTTATCGATCTAACAGATCGAACTGGAATTCTGCTTTTACAATGGTTTCCAGAAGGATTTTTAAAGCTAACAAAGGTGATAGAGCTGATGCTCAAAATGTCCTCGTTCTTGTGACGGATTCAGCAGACAACGCTAAAAAGAGGAAGGCTCTTTCTCAATCTGCGGAACTGAAGCGAAATGGTGTGCTTATTACAGCTGTTGGAATTGGCCAAGATAGAACATCGGCTTTAAACGGTCTCTTATCAACACCTGTTCAAAACAATGCCTTCTACACCAGTGGGTATAATGGGTTATCAGCTTTACGAGGTGGTTTTGTGAGCAAACTAATCCAAGGTGAGTTTGACAACTAAATGTTTAAACTCTTGAGTTGACAAATTGAAAGCAGCCATTATTTTGCAAGGGTCAGGGCTATTTTTAATGTGGGGGCTGGAAAGATATAACTGTCAATGTATTCAAATGTTAACAAGTATTTATTTCCAAAAAGGATAGATCTCTGATTTATTGGTTTATTTCAGAGCCAATTTCACATTAAAATCAATATTTAAAAAAAAATCATTACAGATTTAACATTTCTATTTTGATTGTTCCATTTTTAAATATTTTTTAGCCTCTTTGTTGTAAAGGATAATAATTGCAAAATATTACATGTTTGATTTTATTAATCAGATATTTATGAGAATTTTAAAAAATTCACATTAAAGTCAAAAACCACTTGAAATTGGCATTTGGTAACTTCTCCATATGACCTCTAATGACATCTATAACTCTAAGTGTGAATGCAGTTTGAATATTTAATCAGACATATTTTTAACTGTCTTGTTAAATCCACCCACAAATTGTTAATTTACAGTTCAAGGAGGTCGATCTGTAGGTCCGGGAGGTGAGATTGATTGCATGTAAAAGCAACATGGCTGTGACAAAAAGACACCAAAAACTTTTTTTTTTGTAGATTATTAGCTGTGATATTTTAAACAACATGAACATGTAGTTGCACTTGTTTATTTTTGAATGAAGTTTAATTCAGTTTATTTGACGCTTTTGAATGTTGAATAAAAATCCATCCTGCATGGATTTAATGTTGTGCATGGTAGAAAAAATAGATAAAAAATCTGATAACATTGTTCTTTTAGTTGTTCTTGAAGATTAACTAAGAAACAAAACTCATTGGAAAATTATAATCTGAAAAACAGATATTCAAATGGATTTTATTTTTTGTTGATTATTCAAGCTAGAGGATCAAAACTCTTGTTGATCTATTGTCCATTGGTTAGCTTAATAAAAAGTACAGTATTGCATATTAAAACTCAAAGCTGATTTTAAAACAAAAATTAAGATCATCTTTTAGCAAAATCTCTCTGAATATGTGAATAATAAAACCAATATTGACAGTTTTACTGTTATGATTTTAAAGTGGGAAAATGCTTTACAGAAATTTTCAGTGGTCTACAGTTCTCATACCAGTAATATAAATTATGGACTAGTTATTTTCATTTATTACTTGTTCGTCTAACCAGTAAATATTCAGACCTTGGCTTGTTGATAATTCGAAATAGACGTGTTCTCTCCTTGTCTGACCAGAAATAAAGTGCAAGCGTGACAAGGGGATGAAAAGGGTATCACGTTGAGACTCACCTTGTCTCGAGAAGATGTAAATATTCAGACCTGTCAGAATAGAAAACCAAACATAAGAATTGCAGACCAGACAATTTTGATGGCTAGTAAATGTCACGTTTTAGCAATGAATCCATATGAAAAGAAATCCTTTGTCCTATTGTTGTTTTGAATTTAAATTATTTTTATTATAACCACTTTTCTGAATAAGCAGTGAAAGATTTAGAGGTATCAAGCCTATATTGCATACTGAATCTTTTTACTGTCTTTTAACACTTTGTCTGCTGATGACAAATAGACCTTTTTGAAAATATTGAAACTAACCAATTCTGTTTGTTGTGTTTATTCGTAGTTGTTTTACCTAAAAATGATCTAAAATTTCCTTTAAAAATCAACATCATGTTTTGATTAAAAACGATGGCCATTTGGCTATTTTTTTTTATCAAGTTCATGCACTGTTTGTTGCAGCAAAATTGCATGTTGATCTGTTCCTAAACAAAATGGAAGAAAGGCAAATTTATTGACATGAAATGCTTGGTTAATTTTTAGAGAAGGTGGCATAAATCATTCTTTGTTCAGTTGGACTGACACATACCATCAATGTTGAGATACAAACACGCATGACACAGCTACTTATATAATTGCATGAATCCGTGTTTTCTCAGCTTGCTATTTTTCAATTCTTTGCCCCTGATGCATTGTACTCGCAGTTTTAGTGATTGTGTTTCCAAAACTGCCTTACTAAAAGAGAATAACTTACAAACTAAAACATGACAAGTCTATTGTTTAACTTGACAAGTTTATTACAGGTTAACTCGGGCACTTCATTGGCCACATGTATACTACTGAAGAAGGGCTGTATTTCACTGTGTGAAGTAAGTTTATTTTATTAATGGAATGGTCGTACATTTTAGCAGGTTTCATTTTCAGGCTGTGCTGGTGACCATATAGACTTAGTTATCATGTTAGATGTCTCAACAAGTCTAACACAGATAAACTTTGAGCGTGTGATTGTCTTCCTGATCAGATTTATCTCGGATGTTGACATTGATTCGGGTGCAGTAAGAATTGGATTATTGACGTACAGCACCATGGCTGATATAGAATTCAATCTGAAAACACATAGGACTAAGCAAGATGTTTTAAAAGCTGTTGCGAAAGTACAGTATACTGGAGGGAGCACAAATACTGCTGATGCTTTAAGGATGATGCGTACAAAAATGTTTCGGAAACGCAGAGGCGATAGAGAATCTGCCAAAAACTTTGCTCTGATCATCACGGACGGGATTTCAAATATTCAACAAGATCAGACGATACATCAAGCCCACACGGTCCATAACTCTGGTATCACAGTGTTTGGGATTGGTATTGGACTCACAGATACTAGGGAGTTAGCACATGTTGTTTCGCAGCCAGTCTGGGACCATAAGATAACAGTGAAAACATTTTTAGATCTGGATAGTGTAAGAAAAATGCTTTTCAACAAACTCTGCTTAGGTGAGTGTCCAAATAAAGTTTTTAAAAATGCATTGGTATGTTTCTCTTAATTTTTTTAAATGTGTGGTTGTGTTTTTGTACAGTGATGGAATACTTCTACAATAATACATTTTCAAATTTGCTGATTTCTCTACTAAAAAATATTTAAAAAAAAACAAAAAAGCAGTAAAGGCATTTTAAGTGTCCATATAAAGTTGTTAAAAATGCATAGGTAGGCTTCTTTGTTGTTTGAATTTGTAGCTGTATTTGTTTAGAGTGATGGATTACTGCTACAACAATACATTTTCAAAAGAAAGTGGTAATTTGCTGATTTCTGTACTAAAAAATTTAAGAAAACAAAAAAATAAGGAGCTAGGCGATTAGAACTGTGAATCACTGCAGAATTCCCCATCAAGATGGACATGGTTAGATGAACTTTAAACTTTTTTTAAATTACAAATGGCTATAAATTTGTGAAAAATGAACACAACTGTATAAAACTTGATTTGTACAATGTCAAATGATAGCTGCATACAAAGTTCAGTTCTATACACTGACTGAAATGATACAAAAACAATTCAGGAAAAAATGTTTGACGTAAAGGGAGAAAGGTATTTTTGTTGTTGAAAGCTGTAACTTTTTTATGTATGTTTTGAATGAATGCAAATGTGTTTAACGTTTACTTTTATTTTGTTTACAGTTCCTGCGGACATTGAGAGTAAAACTGAAGCTGTTCAAACATCAGATCTGGAAAGTAAGTTCTCATTCATCAGCATTTTGACAATTAAACCAAGGTTAGATTTTAATAAAAATGTTGCGAGAACTTGGATGAATTACTTAAGGGGAAGAAGAATTCTGAGTAGAGAGACTGTACACAGGAGTTTCCAAAAATGCTGTCCTGAGTGTCGGAAGCATTCATTATTTTGTTGGAGGCTAATTGGTATTTTAAAAGTATGGTGGACTTTTCATGACATATAGGTGGTACCTCTTTAAAGTGAACCAATAATGAGTACATATCCAACAAACTTGACACAAAAATGGTATATCATTCATTACACTGACAACGAATTATAATGAATGATTTTAGAGAATATTTATTGAATAATAGTTAATGTTATGGAGACACAATGGAGTGGCATGAAAAGTCCTCCATACTTTTGAAGTACTAATTTGGCTCTCACAAGGTTATGAAATTATTCTTCAAACTGAGGACATTATTTTTTACAACTACTTGATAAAGTCTAACTTTTTAGACTCACTTATTTTTAGTTTTTTCTTCCTTTAATATAAATTGTGTGAATCCAGTTGACAAAATAAACAAAACAAATCAATATATGAATATTAATTCATTCAAGTTTGCGAGAATCTATGTGAGCACTCACAGTTCCATCTTGCAAGAGTTTTTGAGAGAGTAGACACCTTAACTCTCCTAAAATTCACCCAGAATCATAACTATGTAAACAGACTGCATACTTTGAGAAAAAAATATACACTTATTTATTGCTTGTTTTAACTTGTTTAACCATGTAAGACATATATGGATTAAAACTTCATGTTTATAAGAATTGCGACAAATTGGATTTAGTTACTAACATCGTTCTCAAGAATATATGGAAAGAAATTAGTTTGATTTTAAGATTATATTTTCCTGTTTTAATGACTTAAAAAATGAAGCTTGCTCGCGTCAATAAAAGTTTATGTATTAATAAAATATTTGTTATTTTTATCACCAGGTAACCCAATGGTTGATGTCCTATTTGCATATCACATGTCACCAAGCAGTAGTGATAGAGACCATCATCACTTGAAAGAGTTTATAAAATCTGTTGTTCAAAATGCTAAAATAGACTCTGGAGATGTGAGGGTTGCCGTCATGACATATTCCTGGAAACCAGAAGTTATTTTCTCTTTGGACAAATTTAAAACTCAAAAAGAAGTGATAATGGGCATTGATTCAATACCTTCGCTATATAAATCAAAGTACGTCCACACAGCCGCAGCTCTGGAGACAGTGTTAGGTCGAGTTTTTACTAAACAAGAAGGTTCTAGGCAGAAAGCTGCGCATTTGGTTTATTTTATTATGGATACCAGAAGTAACATTGACCAGGGAAGGGTTCCAGGTGTTGCCAGGCTTCTAGAAGAAACAGAAATTCATGTATATGCTGTTGGTATTCATACTGCGGACAAACATGAACTTGAAAGTATAGCGAGTAGTCCTAGTACTCATTTTGTACAGCAGGTTGAATCGTATGAGAAGTTGAAAAATGTCCACCATCCTGTTACGTCCAAAGTTTATGCATGTGAGTATGTCATTATGATTGTCATCTGGCTATGGACTTTCATTCAGATGAAAGCTTTTGGTGGATGGGAACTGTCAAAAATAATATACAATCTGTGAAGTGATAACTGTTCACTTATTAACTCTCAGTAGTGTTAATATTTATGTCTGAACTTCTGATACATATAGTCCTAACCACTGGCAAAGGAACTCCTTTTTTGTGACAGTAGACTTGGTCTAAATGAACTTGTTTATCTAAAAAAAGTAACCATATGAATAACAAAAGGAACAATTCAGCTTATCTTTTCTGGATTTCTCTAACAGCTACAAAATATGGACTCTAATATCCTGTAAACTTCTGAATTATCTTCTGTGGAGGGTGAAGGTCGAACACATTTGGTTAACAAGCTATCAGTGTAACTCTCATTAGAGGGCTTCTACATACTGAATAATATCCTGGCTATCATTAACAACATTCTTCTTACTAAACTGAAAGAGTTTTTGGACACAGCCATAATAAAGGTAAACATGCTGTGTCCTTATGTTATATTCTCTGTCATTATCTTATTCTAATAGTGGTGTTGGGTAATATAATCTCATATATTAATGCTTAGTTTTATTTTCTGATGATAAAAACACATTGTCGTAGTGCCAGATGGAGGAACAGTGAACCAAAGAATTAACCTAATGGTTTGTTTTCACTGTGTAGACAGGGTGGGCACACCCTGTGTTCATTGTGAACACACTGTGAACACACATTGTTGTAAGGTTGCCGAAATACCAGCAAAAAGACATCATGAAGACTAAGTGAAATGAGAGTGAAGACACCATAAACAGAAGGAAAACACATTAGGTTAATTAGTTCATTAGGTTAATGTTTTGTACTGTACAGTTTAAATGCATAACTGGTTGAGGTACTACAATAACTACAATGCATAACCGTTGAAGGTACTCTAATATGTAACCGGTGACGGTACTCTAATGCATAACTGGTGAAAGTACTCTAATGCATTTAACCGGTGAAGGTACTCTAATGCATAACTGGTGAAGGTACTCTAATACATAACCGGTGACGGTACTCTAATACATAACCGGTGAAGGTACTTTAATGCATAACTGGTGAAAGTACTCTAATGCATAACTGGTGAAGGTAATCTAATACATAACCGGTGAAGGTACTATAATGCATAACCGGTTGAGGTACTTTAATGCATAACTGGTGGAGGTACTATAATGCATAACCAGTAAATGTACTTAAATGCATAATATGTTGAGGTAAATGTACTTAATTTAAAAAAATCATGAAGGCATCCATAACTGTTGGTGGTCATTAATGCATAACCAATAGAGTTGCTTTCATTAATAACTGATGATAGCACTTTAATTCCAAACTCTTGGAGGAATTTATAACTGGTAGCAGTACTTTAAAGCATATATGCTGGTACTTCAATGCATTACTGGTGGAGGTTACTTTTACTTTAATTCATAATAAATATACTGTATTATGTGCAATACTTAAAAACAAACAGTGTGGTCTTTATATCTATTGAACTTTACAGATGGCTTTGTACTTTCTCAGGGGTTCATAGAAGTCAAAATATTGAGTTTTGCACTGGAAATATTCAGTTTTGTAAGGGTCGTATTGTTTCGTTCTTTTTAATGCCCAACTATTTATTATACTCCTACTTAACATTAGAAATTGAGTCTGAATTGAGTTTTGTAAAAATGATGCATTTATAAAATGGTGTCTAAAATTGAGTTTACTACCCAGTTTAACTGCCCATTGAGGGTAGTTAAACTGGACTTCTGTGAATCCCTGTATCTATATCTGCTTTGTAATGAATGTATTGTCTGTCGTACACTGTCACTCAATATGTATGTGGATCATTTAAGTATCAATTTATAAGCTTACACAGTACAGCTTTAAGCACCAATATCTTCATCTCAAGCTTTCTTCAATATAGAGCTCTTTTCTGCTGCACAGTTATCATGGGCAATTCCTCTAAGAATAATTTCTATTATTACAATTTCTTAAAAAACATATTCAATTATTTAATTAAAATCCCATCATTTCTAAACAGTTCTGGTAAAATATTTGTTAACAAATATTCTTTATAACTGGCTATAAAATATTTAAACTGAAATTTTTAATCTTTCATTTTGTTTTTAACAATAATTCAGTAAGATATATTTTTGAAACTGTAAATCAGTGGCTAATGTAAACTCGACATACAAGTAAATAATGATAAATTTGGACATTTATGCCACTTTTTGGACCTAGTGAGAAGCGGTGAGGATAGAACACGGCGTCCACCTGCTGAAGATGTTATTCTGGGTAGGTAAAAAAACAGATCTTTGATCCCACAATCAAGGCCATCTTCAGAATATTTTAAGCTCTAGCAAATCAATGTACTAAAATCAGGGGGCCCCCAGGCATCTGTCCAGTGTGTCGATGCAAAATGACTGCCCTGCTCACAATGTCATTCTATAAACAAACAGATCTTTGATCCCACAATCAAGGCCATCTTAAGAATATTTTAAGCTCTCTAGCAAATCAATGTACTAAAATCAGGGGGCCCCCATGCATCTGTCAAGTGTGTCGATGCAAAATGACTGCCCTGCTCACAATGTCATTCTATACTTTTTGTCTTCTTGAAGACTAGCCCGGATATTTCATACAATTTGATTTGTCAAGAGTAATCTTGTGGGTAGATATACAAATATTACCAAGGATGTATTGCTTTTTAGTCAGGGCATATTTAGTTCAGCATGTGTAGCCAGTCAACAGCAAGGCAAAAATGGTCATATCTCAATAACATTTTTTGCTTTCTGAGTTCATCTGAAAGAATGATGATAAATTCATTGGAGTGTGATGAATTTTATGTATTTTGTTTTATTTTGCAAATGGGGCAATCTACTAACTGAAAGGATATTAATAAAAAAAAAGAAATATGGATAAAAGTATCAATAGAATTATGTCTGTTCTATTTTATCCCAATTTCCACTTCTATCACCAAGGAAACAGGGTTTTTCTCTTTAATTTTTAGTTAATTTGCTGATATTTACATTTTTGCATGAATATATATTTGTAAGAGTTTTGTTCTGTTTTATTTGTGAACAAGAATGTACCAACGCCTCAGCCGACATTGTGTTTTTATTGGATTCATCCTCAAGTGTGACAGAGATCAATTTCCAGTTACAGTTGGCGTTTGTTCAAGATTTCTTGACAACTGCGGACATTGACAATGGATCTGTGCGTGTAGGATTACTAACATTCAGTACAGATGTCTATATCCAATTCAATCTGAATGAATTCCCAAAAAAGGCTGCCCTGATGAAAGCAGTAGCTAATGTACCTTATAACTATGGAAGCATGAACACTGCCCGTGCGATCAGAACGGCTAGAGAGACCATGTTCATGGCGCATTACGGAGACCGGCATGATGTGCCAAATTTTATGATAATTCTATCGGACGGAACTTCTAATATCGATGCACAGCGAACTGTACCGGAAGCAGATATAACTAAAGCTGTTGGAATTGTTGTGTATGGGATAGGAATTGGACTAAGAGACACAAGAGAACTGAATGGAATTGTAAACAAACCTGTGGAAGAACATCAATATCTCATTGATGATTTCCCCAATCTTGTTGATATTGATGGCCTTGTCTTCAATTCTATGTGTAGACGTGAGTATATATTTTGTTATTTTATTTCAGACTGCTGAACTTTTTGTTTTTTAACATATACCTGTTAGTTTAAGGGAAAAATAGCTCAATTTTAAAAGCATAGTACTCCACTGTCTAAACCCATTTGATTGTTTGTTTTTTTGCATTTAAATTTATCATCTTACTTGTAGATTTGTGCTTATCAAAAGTAACTTAAAGCCAACAATGTAAAATTTGAATGACAACATAGTGTTTCAAAGGCTATAAAAAATTATATAATATTACTGTTTTCAGATATGAAATTTTACTGATTTAACTGTTATTTTGCTTTGAGGATATTGTATGAAAAAATGTCACCTTTCTTACAAGCATAAGTAATTTACATTCAACTTTATTACCATGGTGACACATTTTCAGAACTAGGAGATGGTAATTATGTTTTACTTAAGCTACGCACTTGTCGTAAGATTTGCCTTTGATGTATAAAATCATTTGATCTCTTACAATTTTGTTGTTCAACTTTTGGTTTATTTCATATATGTATATTTCCTTTCTGTGTTTCAGATGGAATACATATCCCACAGCCTCTACCTCCCTTACCGAGAGGTAAGGAGAAAAGTAAATAGTGTTTCATCCTCATTTTATCACAAGACATCCAAATGGATTCTAAATGTACATGTGGAATGTTTCCAATTCAGACAAGAACATCCTTTGGCATTTTTTTATTATTTGAATGTTTAGTAAAAATAATGTGTTGCAAGGAATTTGGGATCTTAATTTATACACTTTTAAGAATGTTTAATTTTTTTTAAATAAAGGCTAAGCCTGATCATTTTATAAAAAAAAAAATTCTGGAGTAGATTTTGTGATTTGTGAAACAAAGATTCATGAATTGTTTCATGAAAGTTTTACTTTTTTTTGTGGAAACAATGGATGGAAAACATCATTGCATCAATTGAAAAAAATAATCTAAAATTGAAACTTAAATTGGACATATTTTGTTGAACATTTGGGTCCATCTGGAAGTAAAATTCACCAGCCATCAGTTCAGGTTTGTCAGTGAAAGAAATTTGCGTTATTTCCGCGCGTGAATTGGAATGCTCT
The DNA here is from genome assembly GCA_031471745.1 of Cryptochiton stelleri. Taxonomy (NCBI): domain Eukaryota; kingdom Metazoa; phylum Mollusca; class Polyplacophora; order Chitonida; family Mopaliidae; genus Cryptochiton; species Cryptochiton stelleri. The sequence continues at coordinate 10,426 of JAUELC010289206.1, forward strand.
CTGCTTCTATGCATGAGCTCTGCTTAAGCGAGAAAATTCCATTGAAATTTCATTCTATGCATGACCTCTACTGTGTATATACTGAGTTAAGATATATTTCTTCTAGGTCTTTGATATATTTTTCATTTCTATGTAACTTTATGCTTAGTTTATTCAAAAATATACCTTTGAAATTTTTTATTGTATAGAAAGCTTGGCTATTAAAGCAGATTTCTCTACTTGTAAATTATATAGTGTTATTCCACTATGCTTTGCTTTTAATTTTGCTGTTCTATCTGAAATAGCCCTCTGGCTAAAGGGCAGCATGTTCCAAGCATAATCATGCTGTCTTTACTTAGCACTGGAGGACCACTCATTTTCCAACAGAGCAAAACACTTCATATTTATGGTTTGTGTGGCTTTTTATGTTGGAGTACACCGCCGTCTTATAAGTGAAATACCCTTGATTACGGCATTAAACACCAATCAGTCTATCTAAGACAAAGAATTGATTTTTATGTATTTCATATTCTCTTTTATTTTCTTTTTCTTAGCATGTTCCTCGTCGACAGCGGACATTGTCTTCATGCTGGATTCTTCCACAAGTGTCACGGAGAATCATTTTAGAGAAATGTTAACTTTCGTTCAGGATTTTGTGCGTCCAGCAGAGATTGACAACGGAAATGTTCGAGTTGGTTTGATAACATACAGCACTGATGTCTTTATCCAGTTTCATTTGTACCAGCACCGTACAAAAGAATCACTACTTAATGCTATTGCCAACGTGCCTTATGTTCACGGCAGTACCAACACAGCCGATGCTTTAAAAACCATGAGATCGTCAATGTTTGTGGACACCAACGGCGATAGACTTGATGTTAAAAATGTCGGTATTTTAGTTACAGACGGTTTTTCAAATATTAACTCAAGATTGACTATCCCAGAAGCGAATTCTGCCAGAGACCATCGTATCGCAATATTTGCTATTGGGATTGGTCTTCAGGACACTCGAGAACTCGATGCCATTGCGAACAAACCTTTGAACAGATTCCGTTTTAATGTTGATGACTTTTCAGCTTTGCAGGAAATAGATCATAGGATTTTATCCTCAATATGCTTAGGTTAGTTCCAAATTAAATATTTTTGTTGACTATTTAAAGACTAGGCCTATATTATAGCTTCATGGGGTGTTTGAAAAAAAAGATTTTAGTGGAAAATCATTTATTTATCTTTCTCCTAAATTGCCGAGTTAGATTTTATACAGGTTGACTTGATGTTAAAATGTTCATGTTTTATGTCTACTTCTGGTTTTTAATGTTAATCTCTTTGATTTTAAGTATTTACTGCTTCTAGGGAGATAGTCAATAGAAAGAACAAAGGGCCTGTCCAGCTTAACTGAAGCATATTAAACAATTCTGAAAAACATAGGGATTTTTCAGATTTGTTGCTATGCTTTATGAGTGCACCATGACTGTAGGTAGTGCAATAGCCTACTGAACTCCTTTCAATGTACCACACAGGATGCAGCCTGTCTATTGACCTTGGGTGCATGATCAGAGTTAACCATTGCCTTTTGACGTTTTTGACGTTTCTTCACTAATCATAAGCAAAGCAAAAGCGTCATATGAGTGCCCTTGAGTGCGATATTAAACACAAAGCAAATAGAGCTTTTATTTCGTGATATGGACTCAATCCAGGTTTGAGTCAAACTACAGAAGCTAAATTAAGGATTTGTTGCTGCCTTGCTCGACGCTGGGCATTAAGGATTTGATTAAATACTTTTAAATTTACTTGTTTATTACTTTTGTAATATAATATTATCACCATTATCATTCTTGTTCACATTCATTGTTGAAATTAAACCTCTGAAGGATGAAGGGTAAGTTATTTATTTATTATGTAGTTTTAAGACTTCTGAATTTGTATAATTTAAAGAATTGTAAAGACTTGTCAACTTACATTTGCATTGCTTGTGGTACTCACAATTTTAACTAAATTTAATGTGTCACTGACCCCAGCATGGAATTCCTTCCCCATAATAATTAGAAGCAAAAATGATCTGCATGTAAATTTGCTGACAATTTGTAATGTTCAGTTTATGTGGACAATTGTAACTTCTATTTGCTTCAGAATATTTTCTAAAATGTAAAAAAAATAACACATAAAATATATGTAAAATCTGATGTGTGAACATCAAATGTATTTTTATTTCTTCTTTTTTTTTCTCAAAACTGTGCTTTAATATTATTTCTCAAAATCCTGCACACGTGTATACATACTTTGGACAAATAAAATTTGCTCTTTTTTTTTTGCCATATTTTTGGAATTGTGTGTTTTTCCTTATTTGAACTTTACATTGAAGTTGTATCTTTGACTTGTAGGACGCCCTGTCCGTCCCACCCAACCGCCCCGCCATGTACAATCCACCGGTAAGTATAATGGGGTGTTTGTAGTCCTAAGCTTGCTTCCTTTCGGGCGGTAAGTATGGTAAACAAATATTTTGTCTGCCGCTGCTCAGTTCTCTCTAAATCCTTCCAAACAGTAAAACCTGGAAACAGATGGAAAGAAAATTGCGTCTAATGTTGAATTGAATGCTTAAAAGCAGCGTTAATCACTAAACAAAGCAAATTTAGTACCCTTTACAAAATATCAGACAAAGTTTGAAAGAAAGGTTTGAAATGGAGTGATGTTGAATTTGTGTTTATATAAATACCAAAGATCCTATATCATCAGAGAACACATCAATTTATTGGAATGGTTTCAAGAATGGTAATATCAAATATTTGCCCCAAAAAGGTATCGGCTTGGTAAATGCAATCCCGTTATTTAAACACAAGCCCTTATACCTCATAAACAGTCGTAAGGTTATGTGTAGCTGCAGCGAGGTCACCACTCTTTCTCAAACTCAAAACGAAGATAAAACTCTTCCCTGTGGCTACATAGATGTATACGAAAAAACACTGTTGACTGCTCACATATTCGTGAACTGTACCAGTATGTATGCTCCATTTATCTAAATCAAGTCAAACTCCTTACATAACCTAAAATATATTTATGCAATTTCACAGGTTTTACTGTTTAAATCATCTGTTTCTTTATCAACTATCTTTTTATTTCGGGGCTTTTTCTGTTATGTGTATATGTTCATTTTATGTATTCATGTTGAGTCCTTTGTCCTAATTTTCACTATCATTCCAATGTGTAGAACTTTTCCCTTTCATAGTTTTCCATTTTTGTAGTGGTTAGAATCTTTCTTGTGATTTAACTCTATCTGTACTCACATATAAAGCAGCTTTAAATGTTGTCTTTTTTTTTTACAAATTTTTTTTTGTATATTTTCATGTCTGGTTGTATATTTGTTTTTTTTATAAACTGTTCAATGTTTATCTTATCCAATATGTTTTCAAACCTCACCTCTGTTCTTGTCAATTAGTATGCTTCCCATATATGTGATATTTTCCTCCCATATATAAGATATTTTCCTCCCATATATAAGATATATTCCTCCCATATATAAGATATATTCCTCCCATATATAAGATATATTCCTCCCATATATAAGAAATTTCCTCCCATATATAAGAAATTCCCTCATACATGTAGTTCCCATGTATTCAAGTATGTCTACCTGAGTCTTAGTGTTGCATTACCCCAAACACCATATGTATGTCTTATGTAGGTACATGCCATTCCTTTGAATCACCCCCTTGTATTTAAACCTAATACTCTCACAACCAACAGGTTAACTGGTGGTTTGCATGGCCAAGCATTGTGCTTAATACGTATGTATCTATGGCTATATTTATATTTGATTTCTTACATTATACTAATTAAGGTTTATACAGGTGAGGTAAATTATTAGCAGGTAGCAGGTAACTTTTTACGGCTTGTTAAATGTACCATGCTTTAGACTTATTTTGTAATTACAAACTCTTATGCAGTTAACCAGAGAAATCTTTGCATATTTTTCTAAGCTTCTGGCTTCTATTGTATGAACCTTCTTGTAAGTGATTTTTTCTGGTCCTAATGTTGTTAATATCTTTAGTCTATCTTCACTGGCGATCCTCTTTCTGTATATAGAAAATCTGCTTTTGTAACATGATTGCACATGTAATATATTTTATGCTATCCTGAGCTATCACTTGGACTGTAAAAGGTATCTCGTCTTGTTCTATGCTAGTGCATCTTGTGCTCCTATCCTGATGCTTTAGCACACTTTGCTTTCTGCAGCCTGTACGTCGGCAAAAGCCGATATAGTCATAGTTTTGGATGCCTCAACCAGCGTGACGGAATTCAACTTCCAGCTACAGTTAGCGTTTGTACAAGATCTATTAAAACCTGCAAGCATCAACAACGGAAACGTTCGAGTAGGCCTGTTGACCTTCAGCACCGAGGTCTATATACAGTTTCACCTGAATGAATACAACTCGAAGGACGATATGTTGCGGGCTGTTGGAAGGATACCTTATAACTACGGCAGTACCAACACCGCTGATGGCTTGAAGATGATGAGGATTGAGATGTTCACCAAGCAGAATGGTGACCGACCTGATGTGGAAAACATTGCGGTGGTCTTGACAGATGGTGTCTCCAATATTAATTCTCGGAGGACCGTTCCAGAAGCAGATCTTGCCCGAGAGGGTGATATAAGTATCTTTGCTATTGGTATTGGGCTCCAAGATACCAGGGAATTGGATGGTATTGCCAACAAACCTTTGGATAAATACCAATTTAATGTGGATGACTTCACTGCTCTCCAAGACATAGACAAACAGATCTACAATTCATTCTGTATTGGTAAGTTCTTCAGAAGAAACTGATGATAAATAATAACATTTTAATATTCTAATTGAATTGGGGTCCATGGCCGACTGGCCTGAACTTACTATGTAACGGAAGCCAAATAACTCTGTATCAACTCAATGGATGCTGTTTAATTGTCTCATTAATTAGACGAAGTTTTATTTCTAATAATCAAGAGATGTTGTGTCCACATGATGTGAAAAAGTTACTTTTTAGCCTTTATTTTATGAAAAAAAATGTATTGTTCGCTAGCCTTATTTCATATTGTTCTCCTGCAAAGGTATTCAAATATGTTTGTTTGTTTGATTGGGGTTTTACGCCGTGCTTTAGGTTATTTCACTTATATGACGGTGCGCCAGCCCAATGGGTGAAGGTAACCACCCCCGATGCCACTGGCAACAAACAATGATAAGATACAGGACAATCACAGGACATAACAGGATGCCACAACAGCTTCTTGTTTCCCCTTCGGTCTGAGAGTTCCAGAGCATCACTAAGCTCCCTCCAATCGCCCGGTACTCAATTATGAGAGTTGTACATACAGTGTAGTTGTTTACATAACACCTTTGATTGTACGTTTTAGGACAGCCAAGCAAG
>JAUELC010289317.1:0-15802 GCA_031471745.1 Cryptochiton stelleri
GTACTATTATGGCCTGGGTATATCTTAGAGTCGATATCTCGACGTAGGCAGTAGGATAGATTCTATTTTAGATTGAGTTATGTTGTTGTCGCTAACTTTAAGGGGAGGTAATCCTAGAAGACATTAATTTTTACTCGGAGAATTTTGGTTGGACGTCAACCAAGAAAAGTTAGACCAGGTACTGGCTCCGATCATTGTTTTCATCCAATCAGGTGCCGATTTCATAAAGCAGTTACCTTTCTCTTAAACCGTTGATGTGCTAAAAAATGAATAGTCAATATCTTACGAGCTCAAACCCATGTGCAGCTGCGGACCCGTAGTTGTAACAACTTCGTATGAGAACCTATGGGAACGTGCCATATCAAAATCTGTCGACTTCTGCTCGAGAACACAACGTGCAGTTCAATGCAGTATTATAAGCCAGTTAACTTATTTCGTAACCACGAAAGACTTCTATCCCTAAAACCAGACCCCTTAAAATCATACTCACAGCAAACAAATAATAACGTAAAATGACTTTCTTTTATCCGCGATTATGGCCGGTTTGAGTTGTATATACAACTTAAAGCAGTGTGTTTGTTTAATTGCGGTTTAACGCCTTACTTAAGGTTATTTCACTCATATGGCGGCTTGCCAGCCCAATGGGTGAAGGAAACTACCCTCGACGCCACTGGCAACAAACAATGACAAGATACAAGACCACAGGACATAACGGGACAACACAAATAGGTCGGCTTTGTAGTGCCCCTTAGCTCTGAGAGCAGCAGGGCAACATGAGGCTCTCTCCAAACAGTGCACAATGGAAAAATAATAGATTTTAGCATTTGTACAGAGCACTTGGTCTCGCTGTGCCGAGATGGCGCGAGGACATGTTAGAGTTGCCATCTGGCGCTCCAGCTATATAGCTAAGGGGAAACACCTCCACTGAGAATGGCCTGTGGTTTGGATTCCCGTACGAGACTTCGATGCAAAATTTTCTTAACTTATGTCTGTTCTTTCTAAGAGTGATCTCAAAATAGAGAAAATGCCGAAGGCCCATCATAGTATTCTGAAGGAGTCGAGCTGACCATTGGACAAGTCATATATATTTTTAAAAATGCAGAGGAAACAAATTGCTTGCCTCCTCCAGGATTCGAACCCGGTCGTCTGTGTTACAGGCCGATCACTCTACCGACTGAGCTACAGAGGCTCACGATAGAATGTTACCCGAAGTCTAACCCGGTGAAGACTGCTATCCCTCTCTACATGACGCACCGACACAGGGCCCAGTCATATATATATATATTAATATTTTGCACTTGGGTGGTTCAAAAACAATATGACACATGGAGTTGAGTATAATATTTTGAATTCATAATTTTATTAACATCGATTTTATTTATAGCACATTCAAGTCGAAATCGCTAAAAAATATTGATTAAAAAAGTGAATATACATTCTATATAAAGAGCTATAACACAGTAATAAATATATCAAGAAAATAATTAATTGTAAGATAGAATATATTGGAAGAAAGAATAGTCTACAAGGGTCTTGATTCCCATCCTTATATTTATACCTCAGTAATTATTTTTTCCTATATGACATAGCTGTGTCAGCTAACATAGGTAACATTAATTATAATCCGATCTGCTCGTAATTTCAGTAATCTGTAAAACTCGAAACGGTCCAGTTTTATTAAGACGAATTCTACCCCATTGTTCTTCATAAACTGGAAACATAGACACTATCACCTATCATTCCGCCTTTCACAGTGTAATTGGTCTGTTATGGTTAAAATGAAACGGCTTAAATTTGTACGTGTTTCCATCGCAACAAAATCAAAACACCGTCGCGTTAAACATTTAGGGGAAGTCCCAGAAAAAAAACAGTTCCTGGTCCAAAAATCCTTTCTATCCAGGAAGAAAAATCACCAAATCTTACATCATAAAATCTACTTTAAGGGTCGGTTTGGCCACCATTGGTTTAGGTTTTGGATAGTTATACGGACCCACTTTTTTGCAGACTTTTAAATACTTTCTGGCGCTCAGCACCGACACAACACTTGTGAGCGCAACAACACCTACTACAGCACCAGCAATCACCGGTGTGTCGTCGCGAACGGCAGCCGTGGATCCCTGTGTCTTTGGTGTCGAACTCAGCGTTGGCGACGTTGATGTTGGTGATGGTAGCGTTGAAGTAGACGTTGGCGCTGCCGTTGTTGGAAGAATGTATTCGGCCGTTACGGATTCATTCAGAATTGTTGACGTGTTGGAAATAAGCAGCCGGACGTTGTTGTAGTTGGTGCCCGAAGATTGGTCCAGTGACGTTGACAGTAGCAGGGACAAGACACTGGAATTAGAAAGAAGGAAAAGCAGAAACGTAAAAAATTACTTAGAACAGGCAGAAGAAAAAAAATCGCGACTAAAAAAATTATTTGCCTTGATCGCATTGACTTGGTTTTTCTTATCATTTGTTCTAATTCTACCGATTGTCACAGACAGTTTCACGCATGTTCACACAAGAAAGATGTATTAATTTGAACTTCTGTTTATTAAAGTAGTGAGTGACGTTTTGGGACAGTTTCTATAGCCGCGTTATCGAGCACAATGGTTAGGTACATTGATAACTTAGCAAACAGGTTTACAGAAGGGTTTAAGACAATATGCCTACAACCTCAGCATGCAACTTGGCACAGAATCGTTGGTATTGCTAGCAACAAATCCAAGTTTAAGGCGAATGTGTTGTAATGGACAGAATATAGGTCTACTGGGATGAAAACTGTTGACAGGGAACTTACGTGACTGTTTTCAGTTTGAACTTGAGGAATGTGACGTGGTTTGAAATGTATGCATATAGTTCTGAACGGTATATAGCGTCAACCACAAGAGCCTTTCGTCTAACGAGTAACGCATGTTTTGGAGTGAGTTATGAGGCCAATTGTAAACATGATTACAGAATCACAGTTAAATATATTTTTCTCAAGAAGTGACGGAAGGTTTTTGTTAATTCCACCCCAATTTTGTCACCGGAGCAATTGTCGCTGGAGCAATTGTCACTGGAGCAATTGTCGACGGAGCAAATGTCGCAGGAGCAATTTCGTGGATTCTAAAAAAACCAATGGTATCCGGTGATTAAAGAGGTCAGTACCCAATGTGAAGATAACTAGGCAGGGGAGATAATTTTCGTTTGTATTAAATTATATAGATATTAATTTGACCGGGTAAGTATCGCAGCGTATAAGAAACAACTAACTTACAAGTGGATACAAAAATAAGGAAGAAATACCACATTTAATTTTAAGAACTATACTTTCGACCCATAAAAAAACAGAAGTTGTAATTGTCATTTTCAAATACTCATAGGCCTATAGGAGAAAGTGCGTGATTTGACAGATTGACTCGTAATGCACGATCTTATGTACTAATGCTAGAGATAATAAGAATGTTGAACGGATATGTTACCTTTGACCTTGGAAGTCAGTCAAATTTAGCTCGGACACGTTGATGAGTAAAACACCAGGGCCATTTCCAGATATGTAGAATGTAGTGTTCTGTATCACCCCATCTGCATCTGTTAACGTCACAGTCAAATTATTAAGTCCTGGCCCTGTACTGTGGATGGTGTACGGTAATTCTATGACGTCACCAGGACCAACCAGAACTATGGTAATTAAATACAGAAAAAAATATATTCTATTACCGTTTCTTTGACACTTGTACATAGCTGATGTAACTTAAATGTATTTATACGCATACAAACATTAGGTCTATCTGGTATATATACACCTTCTGGATACGCTCTAGAATCAGCAGATATTTATATATACAAACCATTTTGTTTAGCAGCTGATTAATAAGGGTCGGTTTGCCGGAGATGACCACCAGGGGGAGCATTTCAAAGAAAATTAATTAGATCATGTCATTACGGGCATGTCAGACTACAGCTGTTTACGTGGTATCTAGGACCGCTCTCGTTTCACTGACTTTGTTAAATAACTTTATTGGGAGAAAATTAGTGTTTGTATAAAAAGTCAGACTAGAAACCGCTGATACAGGATTTTGATTGGATATGGCCATCTCCGGAAACCCGGCTCTACTTTATCATCGGCTATAACAAAAGGGTTTGTGTACATTAATAGCCGCTGATTGAGCAGCGTACTTCTGTATAGAATATAGATCTTTTTCAAACTTGACAATGGTTTGACAATAAACCGAAATACTGGATAACCATGGAAATATTAGTCCAAGGGGCTCGGACAATAGCTTTTGTGTTATTTTCATCAGATCTGAGATTCCTCCATTGGGTATCTGTCGAGGACCATAAACACCGAAATAAAGTGTCCCAGCAAACAAAATTGACAATGACCATGTTTCCTGACATTTTTACGTTCGATAACAACATGTTCCACACTGATTTTCCATACAGCATTTTCATGAATGTACGCATCCACATATACCGTCTTTCACAATTTCAAAATACATTCGATGACCTTTGACTAGTGACGTTTTGGCCAATCTTGACCCAGCTTCGGTGAAACTAAGGCGTTGATTGATCGAGCTGTTTTTTTAACATGTGACAGAAGAGTCCATTTTCTCCGCGTAAGTTCAAGAAAATGTATAGAAAATAGATGTAAAATGAGTTGTGAATCGAACGAAAAAAGGTAAAGAATCATTCTCATTGTCAATTTTGTTTGCTGGGACACTTTATTTGGGTGTTTCAGAGATGCTTATGTGGAGCGCATACAGAACTATAATCGCAGGCCTCGATTAAAAAACCAATAGAGGGATCTCGGTCCTTGGTTTTTTTATTATAGAAAACCAATTGTCTGAGCCACTCGGATTTTGAATCTATGTGTATCTTTCATTGAAGTCGTCACTTTTCTTAAAAGGATTTGTCTCTAGGGCCACTTAATTTGGTCGTCTATTTGAATTCGTATGAATTTCACTGGCTTTCTGATTTACGCTGCACTGAAGATTATTTCACTTATATAAAGATTGTGGCAGTTGTTTCACTTATATGAGGACGGTGGCAGTTGTTCCACTTATATGGAGACTGTGGCAGTTATTACACTTATATGAAGACGGTGGCAGTTATTTCATTTATATGATTTTGTAATGCATTTAATTATGGAAATACGAATTTTGCTCATCTTGTGAATAAAGAAAAAGGTCAGTACTCAAATCTTGTTACGGACATTCTGAAGCGCCGAAAGAAATAGGCTGCATATTGCAGTCTAATTAGTAGCTTATAACAATCAGATGCTATTCGTCTTTTTCTTCGCGTTGTTTTAAGCGTTTCTCAGCCAAAACCGTTCCCAATACTTCCGTAACGGTCTCTGACGTTTAGTACAATAAGATTCAAAATATTGTCAGTTTTAGCAACAGTAGGTAGCTTAGATTTACAGCATGCATTTTTGACGATACATGCTAAGTTAACAATGAAACAAAATCGTAAGACCTGTTCGCTTCTAGTGTAAAATTAAAATATAAATGCGCTGGCTCGATTTTTCCGCGGCGAATAGAATCGCATTGTGCATGAAAACAGGCTTGTACAAACGGAACGATAAAAAAGATAGTGATTTTGGCAATATTTTAAGACTTTTGGGATTTAAAAATGTTCAAACCTGGGTTCGGTTCTTGTAGCTCCAGTCTGAAATCTTGTGGTTCATGGAAGTCGTCTACCAGACGGTATATTGTATTACCAGCTGAGTCTACACCTGTCAACAATACTTTAAAACCCTGTGACATGGACAAAAAAGGCAAGTTCAGTAACCCGGATTAAAACTCGTGTCCGCAGGCTAATTTAAAAGAATAGACAACTTTTGATAACGTTGACTATGGGTAAAAAATCTATATTCATCTGATTAAGAAAAACTTTACTTTAGCTTTCAACTGTCACGTAAAGCTAAGAAATCGGCATTCAAAGTTACAATACGCGACTACGCCTAGCAGAGCTGTGGAGACGACCATATCGACTGTCAGCATACTCCCCAGGTGAACTTTATCAAATCGAAATTCAGCTTTTTTGCAGGTGAGGAAATAATATTTACTGCATTGCTGTCACACTTTTCGATTATCTTTAATGTATTTTTTGTCGAATTTTAACCAATTAAGTTGGTTCTGAGACATCTGTACACCTTGAGGACTGACACAGGAAAAGTTTTTAGCAGCCGTAGGCGCCATAATGCCGTAGTGTGCAGCAATTGGCTGCAAAAACAGAGGAGAAGAAGGGGATAGCTATAGCTCTCTTCACCCGATAGAGGTTGGGACCAGCTTACACGTTTTGCGGCTTCCGCTCAGTTACACATCGCGGACTTCATCATTTGTTGATTTTACACTTTTTACTCTGTGTTTTGAAGTTATGCTGCACTTTTGAAAACAACTTTTGCTACTATTTAAACTTGTTGCCCACATTCTCTCGATATAGATATGGGTTAATCATAAGCTTTCTTGTCCTTTAAGTATTGGCAAATAATTGTGTTTAGATTAAAAAATTTGCAACAAATGTATTCAGATATGTAATGCTTACGAGTTATCTAGCGACCAAAGATATATGTTAAAGAAACCCTGATATTTCAACCCTTACCAATTTCCCTCCATTAGTTTTTTTCCGATGTAATAAGATTGCCCACTTTTACTCACTGTGGTTATGAGTGTTTGTCCTGTTTTCCATTAAGCACCATGTTAAATTCTCAGAAATTTACAGCAAAATCTCAATTTTCTATCAGAAATACATCTGTACAAATTCTCTGCAAAATAATGATATTAATAGTTTGTACTTACTTTTATCACCAGGAATGTCTGGGAGAGGGCGGGACGATTCTGTCGAATGGGCAGGACTCGAAGGACCTTCCGTCACACCCTCAAGTAAAATACTGACATCACCCATCGCCGTCCCTCCATTTAAATCCTTCAACGATGGAGGAGACTTCTTCAGTTTTGTCTCCGTTTTTTCCAGGCACTTACAGAATTGGTTACCCATGGTGACAAGTGGGCAGGGTTTTAGGTGATAGTCTACTCAAATGTTTTGGCAAGGTTAGTCATTTTAGATTTGCAGTTCTCCTGGTAAAAGATAAAAAGACTTTTGTAATGTAACTCTTTTTTATGAGTGTTTGTTTTGGCTTTTATGTAATACTTAAGGTTATTTCACTCATATGACTGAATGCTATCCCAATAGGTGAAATAAACCATCTTTGAACGACACTGAAAACATACAAATACAATGACATACAAGACATTCACAGGTACATGGACAATTTGAAAGCAATGTGGACAAACTGTCGAACTACAACCAGATAATTGTTAACACACAAAAAAAAAACTCACATGTCTGACATACATGTAGCTGATTTAAGTTAAAAAGCTAGAATCAATTAATAATCAAGGTAAACTCCATCAGAACAAACCCCATGGGCCGTGGCACTCTGTAACTTTTGAGGAGGAAAGCCAGAAGGAAAACTCTTCGACTACTGCAACACAGCAGGTCACTGACAACGGGCAACTTTCCCAAGTACGGATGAATTTGAGCGTCGCTGAAGGCAGACTAGAAATCATGAACCCAGTATAGGCGAGAGGAACACCATTTCTAGAGCTATACGTTTAACCCTGGTACATGTATAGCTACAGGAGCTGCCTCGGCTAACATTATATATATATGTGGTTAAAAATGCATTTATCAGAAATTATAGAGCCGATTTCCTAGCGTAAAGCTGTACAAAGTCAGTCATGGGATAAAAACCAATAGAATTAACTTAGGTACTGTGTCATTGTCAAGCCATGAGCAATTCATAGTATGCTGTTTAATTGGATGATGTAACATACCAGGAAGTATTAAAGATTACAGGTAATGAACGCAGGACTAAGATAAAGATCAGCATCCTCATCAACAGACAGTTGCACAGATCAGTTTCAAAGCTCCATATCAAAATAATATATCTACATTTTATTTGATTGCACATAACTATCACAGGCTGAGAGGCACCTGGCATTGACAGAGTTGTATACACCTCAAGACAACCGCACCATGGTTAAGTGGGTACATAATTTGTACCAGGTATCGATTTTGTTTTCTGTTTTTAGATGAACTCGCACAGCGGACAAGGTTTGATTTGTTTGTTTGTTTGATTGATTGGGGTTTTATGCCGTACTTAAGGTTATTTCACTTATATGACAGCGTGCCAGCCCAATGGGTGAAGGAAATCACCCCTGACGGCACTGGCAACAAACAATGACAAGATACAAGACAACCACAGGACAAAACAGGACATAACGGGACGCCACAAACAGATAGGCTTCCTGTTGCCCCTTAGCTCTGAGAGCCCCAGGGCAACATGAAGCTCCCTCCAACCGCCCGCGTGGACAAGGTTTGAGGCTAAACATGTACATGTATGTCGACTCTGTTTGTTTGATTGGGGTTTTACGCCGTAATTAAGGTTATGGGTGAGGGAAAACACCGTCAACGCAACTGGCAACAAACAATGACAAGATACATGGACATGTACAAGACAATAACAGGACATTATACATGGCGCAATAAGACAAAGTGTGAAAATTGACAGTGCCATATGCTACAAACAGATGCGCTTCGTGGTGCTCCTTAGCTCTAAGAGCACCAGGGCACGGGAAGCTCCCTACAACCACCTACTACATGTATGTCAACTCTTGGTGGTACATGTTATATGAGGTAAGTTCACCAAAGGCTACGGAGATTGCAGAGTGCTTTTTTTTAGATGTTTCTTCGTGGTTTTCCATGCAAAAAGACAAAGTGTGGGATTTCCAGTGTTGCCCCTTTAATAGCTGAGAGAGCACTTGTCAGGGCATAAGAAGCTCCGCCCAGCCAGACACCTATACAGATTTCAAGATTCTTAACCTAATGACCCACGATCTAGTTAGGATGTTTATAAACTCATATGTTTATCCTAAAACTCTTCTTATAAAGAAAAACCAGAATGTCCCTTTCAAGTTACACTAGTTACATAAGTGCTTTATGTTGAGAGAAAATCGCAGTCTTCACTGGGTTAGAATTCGGGAACTCATTCTATCGTGAGCCTACGTAGCTCAGTTGGTAGAGTGTTGGCAAGCAAATTTTTCTCTCCTCATTTATTTCAAATATATATGATAGAATTCAGAATTGCATAAGCATCCTTGCACAGGTGTAACCTAGCTCTCAATATAATAATCAATAAATTTCACATAATTTATTTAGTTGAGTTCAGCTGCATATTGGATAGGCTCCCAATTACACAAGATCACAAGACGTACATGTTAACACAGCTACAGCCTTATTTTGTCACCTTCCTAACGAAAAAAAAAAATGACATGAGTTTACTGAACAGATCTTGTTTAGCCGGTTGCAAGTTGTTTTTGTTTATGCTTACTGAGCGAGTATAAGCTGGCTATGACTTGCTTTCAACAGCCTTTGGTGGCTAGACAATAATTTTAGGCCTGCTCTAATTTTAAGGATTATGTCTGGAACACACAAAACTTACAGGCCTTACTTAGTTACAATTAGTAATTATTCTCAGGATGGAAATTTCCTCCAATAACTTGTCTTCATTGTTTTGCCCCAAATGAAAATATCTTCAGATACATTATTATATTTCTACCAACCCCTGAATATACATGTAACATAAACCTGAACTTAATTTATCCGTTTTCTATCTACATGTATCAAGAAATTTTTCTGTTCATGCCCATCAGTTTACCTGGGTTTTATTTTGTACTTTATTTTACACACAGACAATACATTGGGAATTGAAATACAGAAATAATTAAGACAGAAATAATTAAGAAAGTCCAAACAAACAAATTTCAGTCTTGGCAACTGCTTAATTAAGCACATGTGGTTCCATAATTATTCAAAATAGTCATTAACTGAATTCCTGTTTCCTATAAGTCATCAATAGTTGGTGGTAACTAAACGGGTTACCATACTTAGATTTACAGGAATGGTTTATCGTTTTAATTGTGCAATAGCAGTAATGTGCAGTAGCCTTAAATTATGTGTTGAAACAAAAAAAGCTAGGTACATGTACCAGTGTAACCGGTCGTTATTCAGAAGCTTAAATTAATTTAAATATAAATTCTTTAATTGTATAATTGTATGACATGTTTCTGCAGTTGTCCATTTGAAAATAAGATGTCGTTACATCCTTAACATGGTTATTTGAATATCAAAATAAGTATATAGTCCAGACAATCCATAGTTACTGTGTATAATATTGTTATGGATTATTTTGGAGTTTTACAGATCGATTATTACCCTGTACATGTATATTAAAGCATTCATTGGATCAACAATAGATGTCTAATTGGCAATCCATAAAGTACAGTACATTGTTTGAATTTCAGTGCTCTCTCAGATTCGGTACACTCGTACCCCCAGCAATGCCAGGATTTCACAAGGAGAAGATGCTATTTTAACGTGTGCTGGGTCCGACTCAACCGCTACACTACTATGGCAAAAAGATGGAACAAATTTGTTTTTGGGTTCCGACAAACAGGCTGGGGTGGACGACAGCTATTCTCTTGTTAATGGTAGTGACTTGAAAATAACATCAGCCACTTCGGCAAACTCAGGAAATTTTGCTTGTACAGTTTCTCCATTAGCACCTGTTAAGGCCAACCTCACTGTTTTAGGTAAGTTTAAATTTCTGAGTTAGAAATCCAACTGAATATAGCTACATGGTAATCCACTCACATAAAACAAGATTGCATAAAATTCACACAGTTTCTGGGAAAAAAATGTAGTAGTTAATTGTTTTGACACGAAAGGGCTCACATTTGTCATCCAAAATACACAGTAAGGAATTCAACCAAATTTGCTATTTTTTTTCTTTACAGTTTTAAAGGTTAACTTCTCCCAAATTTCAGTCTTCGCAATGCTCAATTAAGTGGGGACTGGGTCCTGTTCCGAGTTAAGAGGCAGCAGGAAGTCACGAACCCGTTCTGGTTGCGATGTCTTCCACTGTTAATTCCATACTTATATCTTACTATGTTATGCAGCTTGTGATAACCTTGTCATTGTATTTGTTTGTTGTTAGTGTTGTGCAAGGGTGGTTTCCTTTACCCATTTGGCTGACACGCCGTCAATAGTGAAATAACCTAAAGTATGGCATAAAACCCCAACCAAACGAACAAACTAAAATAATTGTTAGAAAAGCAATTCTCAAGGTTTGATGTGGATAAACGGCAATGTTTATTTACTGAGGTAAAAGGATTTCTAAAGCATTAATCATAATTCCTGCAGGCTTAAAGATGTGATTTTACCTACATGTAATATGTATTTATTAATTAAGTAGATATGACCGTGAAGTTGAATTTTGATACCTTAGGCTATTCTAAACAAAAATAAATTTGCTTTTATTTTGTACCCTGGACATCTTTAATGCCTCAAATGATAATTTGCATAATTGTCTGAAATTTTCATATTTTTACCCTGTTATACAATGCTGCATATATTTATTTGTCTGGTCCTGTGGCATGCCTGCCAGTTCACTCAGGTTTCATTGGATATTAATGATATTATATTATAGATAATACACGGAGAGTTAAAATATATAAATTAACTTTGTGTTCAAAGAAGAGAACTAAACTTACCGCATATATTTGTAAAATTTATCTGAAGTTTGCCATTTTTTTGCCCAGTTCCACCAGGGGTGCCGGTGATGTCGCCAGATACAACAAACTTACAATTAACAGAAGGAAATCCATTAACCCTAACCTGTTCATCAGTGAGAGGAAATCCTGCTCCTGAAATCCAGTGGAAGAGAAATGGGGTTTCTATAGCAGGTGGTGATCCATCCACTAGTGGAGTTAATACATCCAGCGAGCTTGTCATCACTCTAACATGGGAGGATCATGGGGCCACCTATGGATGTGAAGTGTGGAACGAAGTAAACTTAAACGCACATGTTTCTACCAATAGAACTCTGCGTGTCAGATGTAAGAGCTTGTTTATAATCCGTTTCTATCCCGTAAATCAAATTATTAATTTTAAAATTGAATTTCAGATTATTATTTTTAATTGATTTGCATGTTCTTTATTTGAATGGATTTGTGTGCTCTTAATTCAAATAAAATACACAAAATTAACCTGGTCCACAGGACTTCTTCCATTAAAAATTGGAAAAGCAACCTCTTTATGTAAATGTTCATGAACAAATATAACATGTATTGTAATATTTATTTGACACATGTGACTGATTACTGTAAATCACCTAAAATTTCAACGACAAATCACTGTTACCTTTTTGCAAGCTGTTAAAGTATTATAGTATGTAAACAAACAAATTTAAGTTTTCTGTAAGTCCTGATTCTCCCTTACTGGAAAATTGTCATCTGACTCCCAGATATTATTCCAAGTCCTTTGCAAAGCTTCCAAAGTAGTAATTTTATGGTTGAAATTTTAGGTGATTTAGGGATTATTCAATCGGTCATGCAGTGTGCAGAATTAACTTGTGTAGAAATTTTATGATAACTGTAGGATATATTATGTGTGACTCAATAAATCTCTATCTAACGATATTTTACCATTGATATTCCAGATGCACCTCAAATAACTTTCCGTCCTTTTGACCCTTCCTATGTTGTGGTTCTGGGACAAGACGTATCAATAACCTGTGATGTGAATGCGTTCCCTATGAACCCAATGTCTTATACCTGGGAGAAAGATAACGTCAGCTTCCCATGTAAGTCATTCTAAATAAACTGACGTCAGACAATATTTGCAGTAAATCCTGACAATCATACCATTTCAAAATAAAGCTTTTATATATACGGGTAATATATTAATCCCAGGAAGTCCTGGATCAAAGGTGTACTAGCTTTAATACATGGTTGTATCACATTGTGTCACAGTAGAGAGCAATTTAAGTAGTTGGTGGAAACCTGTTGTCCTGGTGCTCTTTGAGTTATTAAGGGACAACATGAGCCAGGGGCCGCTTTCACAAAATGTCGTACGACAAAAAAATATTGTACGATAAAATTACGTCATGTTAAACTCTATACGTAAATTTATCGTACAATATTTTTTTGTCGTACAACATTTTGTGAAAGTGGCCCCAGGTCTGTTTGTGGATTCCACATTTTGTGTTATTGCACCTGGTTATGTGTCCTAGGATTGCTTTGTGTCTTGTCATTCAGTTGTTTATGTCGTACTCAGGTTGTTTCCTTCACTCATTAGGCTTGCACACTGTCAATAATGTGAGTGAAATAACCTCACAGCGTAAAGCCCCAATAAAATAAATGTACATTACAATAAAACCTTTTATAATATGTTTACTCCACCAAGTTTATATACAGAGACTTTTTGCTCAAAGGTGTACTCCTTTTATCAAACTAATGTTATATAATGTCATGTCACAATGGAGTTTCTTTGTGACGGTACAAAGTTTTACTTGGTTTATCTTTTTATCAACCCGACCAGGAAGTCTGTATTGACTTATAGATAAATTTTAATCATTTATCAAGGTTTTATATGAGAATCTTATATGCAAGTACAAAGTATTTGTATATAAAACTGCTGGATTTCTGCTGTACAATTTTGTAGCTTGACTAGTCCTGTTGATTCTATTTCAGTATTATATTTAGTATTGTATTTTTTTGCAATGAAAGCTAAGAATAGCTCACACGAGAGGATGTGTACGCATGATCTTAACATGTAAACAAGGGAAGTGATCTGTCTCACACTTAACAGTCCTTGTTCGGTCATGACAGATTTTGATTTATTTTTTTTTATATCTTTTATTGGTTCTTTAATCTCATTTTGTAGAAATGGAATATGTAAACTGCTCCTATACTGAACCGCATTGACTTTTTAAAAAATTTTTGATTGACTTAAGTGTTTATTTTATTAACGTTCAACTGATGAAATATTTCATAATAAAGCTTTTAGGAACTCTATTTTTAAATTATGCAGTTTTTCTTTTGCTACCCAGTATAGTTGTAAGGCATATAGAAAGATCTGATTGTATGTGACAGAGAAACACACAATTGTATGGATAACAATTCCTTTGTCTATTGTCGGGCAACATTTCAACGGATATACATGTACATTACTTCCAGCCCTCTGGCTAAGTCATACATGTTCCAAGCTTAGACTCGTGCTGTCTTTACTTAGCACTGGAGTAACATTATTTTCCCAACAGAGCAAAATACTGCACATTTTATGGTTGTGTAAGCGGGCTATTTATTGTTGAGTACACCGCCGTCATATAAGTGCAGTATCCTTGAGCACGGCGTTAATCACCAACCAATCCATCAATCAATCAATCCATCAATCAATCAATCAATCAGGGGAGGGAACCTGAAAATAAATAAACAGGTACATGTACAATGTAAGCCCAGTGCCCATAAAGGGCAGTAGGCCTGTTTTGAAGAATATTCATGCTGTCAGCTGTGGAGAAACTTTACTGTTACAACAAAGCATTTATATACAAGACTTCACATTCCCTCGTCAAAAAAGTTAAATGTGGCCCGTTTATGTGACTTATATCCACCCTTGGACCTTCATGTTGATCTTGAAATCATCTCATTCTTCATATGATATGAAGACAATATAAACTATTGCGTCCCCAAAATTAACCGTAATATCAGCTTATATATTTTGTTTTTGATCTCATTTTTCTAATTTTACCACTCATCTTATCATTTCAGCTGTAAGTGAAGAATTACGTTTCTCAAGTGTGCAGAAGACAGACGGTGGAAATTACTCCTGTTCAGTGTCCAATGGAGTTAGTCTGGCAAAAACAAAAGCTCTCACATTAAAAGTACAATGTAAGTATTCAACATTTACTTTAAAAAAGAAACGATAACTTTCTGTTGTTCTTTTCATCTGTTTCAGTCAGGCAAATTGATGCAATTTGAAAAGACAATTGATTGTAATCTAGAACACCCTCTTGCTAAGGGCAGTATGTTTTCAAGTATATTCATGCTGTCAGCTGTAAGGAATATTTTTTTCCAACAGAGAGCATTTATAAGTAACACCTCACATTATGGCTGTGTTCAGGTGATGTTGTTTATCACTTAGCGTGCACGTGCATTGCTGTCATAAAAGTTAAAATATTCTTGAGCATGACATTAAATAAATTATTTACATCAACAACATTTATAACTTTTTGTCAAGTACTTTTCATCTGTTTAAGTCAGGTACATTGATTCAAATTTGAACAAATTTTCATTAAAAAAAAAGTTGAAAAGACATTTTTTATCTAGAAATTTTTTGGATTTCAATCATGTTATTAACCAAAAGCAACAATGAACATATATTCTATGTCATTATTTAAAGACACTTCCAGGTTAGTCAAATACAGTATGATTTATTTCTCAAAAGTTTTAGATATATTGTGAGGCCGGTATGGTATAGTCAGAGCTGAATGTGGCATAAAATACTATTCAGTCAAATAGTGTAATCAGATCTATCGGGATGGGCAGGTGGTTTGGGTGGGAGCTTCCTGTTGCCCTAGTGCTCTCAGAGGTATTAAGGGGCACCATGAAGCCGACCTGTTTTGTGACGTCTAGCACTGTCAATTTGCACACTCTTTAATATTCCACCATATATTATGTCCTATGCTCTGCTTGTATCTTGTCATTGTTTTTTGCCAGTAGTGGTGAGGGTGGTTTCCATCACCCATTGGGCTGGCACATTATATAGGTAAAATAACCTTTAGTACGGCGTAAATCCCCAATCAACAAACAAACAATCAGACATGTACACAAGTTGTCAAAATTTTTCACCTGTCCACCCTCTGGCTCTAAAGATAAGAGATCTACACATAACATCCAGTATTAATAACTCTTTATTTTTGCTTATATAATGAACA
>JAUELC010289426.1:0-15791 GCA_031471745.1 Cryptochiton stelleri
GGGGGATGGCTGGTATTTATGCCAGAGCTTGTTCTCGATCTCTGAGAAGGCAAGTCTCGCGGGAACAGAATGGACCCTTGCAATGCGGTTCATCTATCCGTTAAAAGAACTAAATATGTTAAGCGGCCAAGACAATATTTGTGTGGCTTTACGGTGGATGAACCCCTATTTATGTTATCTTAACCATTTGTACAGATATGCCTACCAGATATGCGTCCCCGGTCTATTTTACATCTGTATTTAGAAATAACCTGATGTTGGGAAACAGCTTGAGATGGGGATCTACCGAGTTACGCCCCTTTGTCCACACCGTTGTTAGCACTCTCCACGCAAGAGTTCTCCTTCGTTTCTTTCTCATACACCTCTCATACACCTCACGTCTCGGCTCACGTTTGGTCAGAATTCTTGACGAAACTTTAAATAACATTTTAAAGCTGTTCTTCAATCTATATTGAATGCAGAAAAGGACAACACATTGTACATTTTACACAGCGATATTAACAATCACGTCATTGGATATTACTACATAGATGTAAACAAAGAATCAACGCCTTTGATTTACCAATAGCAGCAACAACCGAATCTGTGTATACCTAAGATAAAAACGTAGTGTTAAAAGAGAAACAGAGAGAGGCTTTGATTTATTTAGCCCAACGGAAGGCCAATATAAAAAAAAAATACATAAGAGAAAACATCTATTTAGTAATTGTATATTTTAAATTCAGTAAAGTGTTTGGCTGTAGCCTACATTGGGACTCAAAATGTTGTCTCCTTGAAAATAAATTACGAGGGCCTACTTCAATGGCCTTAATTGGTATTTATTTATTTGATTGATAATTTAAACGTCGCACTCAATCGTATTTCACTTAGATAACCAGTTTGCATTGCCGGTGTGTGTTTGAAAACCGCGACGAAACCTCGTAAAAACCATCCCCCGATCTCCGTAACCACACGTGATATTCCTTCATATATCGGCCTATCGCTGCAGAAACCTGTAACCCTTCCTTGATAATATGGAGACAAAAGGGCTACAGATTTGTATCACATCTTGTCCTGTCCACGAATCTGGCCATAATGTATCAGCGTGTGCTTATTTTTCGAACCGATATTTTTTAAAGGGAGACTAGAACAATGGCCGTTGAATCAACTATACAGGCAATACAACTTGTTGTTAATACGCTACAGGATTACCATTCAGATGTGGAACTTTATTTAAGATATAATTTTTTCGCACATAACACTAGGTTAGGTGCTAAATACTTCAATTTATTATCCACAGTGAGATCCGCCTGGCTTTTTGATACGTTTACATGACACAAACGCGCCTAGCTAACAGGCCTTCCCAGGGTCCACTGACGGCCCAGAATGTTTGCAGTACAACGAGGGAGTCCAAATCAAGACGCATTAAGCCACGGCGCTGCCCCAATCGCTTTTAACCTGTGGTGTATTTACATCGCATTGATTGTTTGTTTGTTTGGTTGAGTTTTTACGCCGTGGTTAAGGTTATTTCACTCATAATACGGCGTGCCAGCCCAATGGGTGAAGGAAATCACCTCCGATGTCACTGGCAACAAACAAGGACAAGATACAAGACAACCACAGGACTAAACAGGACATCAGGACGCCACAAACAGATCGGCTTCGTGCTGCCCCTTAGCTCTGAGAGCACCATGGCAACACAAAGCTCCCTCCAACCGCCCGCATATCGCATTGAAGACAACAATATGCAGCATCCTTCAAATGTACAAGTTCATAGCTACAACGTGTGGCCTTTGACGATCAGCGAATTACAGTTGTTCTTATTTGGTTAAAAATCGACTTTTATGCGTTTGTACTTAAATGCCTTCAGCCTCAATAGATTTGACATCGAGAGGAGATTAAACAGATTTATTGGAGACACTTGTGATAAACACCCCGGATTTTCGTTCTCAATGCGATTTTGTAAGCAGTCTATTAAAAAACAAAACATGATATCTGTCAGGAACAGAATATTAAGCGTATTCTCTGGGCAAGGAGAAACCGATTTGTAAGTTGTTGTGGTTATCTGCACTTTTCTTTTTACACTTTGTCTTATTGCACCATGTTTTGCGTCTTGTGCATGTCTTGTGTCTTAAGTGAGATTTCCTTCACACATTGGGCTGGCATGCCGTAATGTGAGTGAAATAACCCTAATGACAGCGTACAACCCCAAATTAAACAAGCAAACCTTAGCGACAAAGATATTACGCCATGTATCATTTGCCAACACTTGCACCAAAACATCGGATTTCAGTCATCTGACGTCAAACTCCAATCGGTAGTGTCCCTTATCTACGGCCTACCGGAAGTGGATAGGCCGAGACTATGGCTTGATTGTAATGACTATCCATTTTTTGTTGTTGTTGTAGTACTGTTACCCCCAAAAAGTGGGCTAGGAAGAGAATGCTCACATTATGAGCAGAAACTGATATAAAATATATCAGAGACAAAAAATTGTAGAAGGACCGATTCTATTCAACTGAAAGCCAGATAGCGGGGGATAATCTACATGCAAATTGTGATGTAGTTCCACCCAATCACTCAGTCAATTAAAAATGACCGCGCCCACAAGTAGCCTTATTTGTACCAAAGCGTATGGTAACAGAACGCTTTGAAGAAGCTGTCAAATACGCTAAAACTATTAATTGAGGTTATATAACCATACACAAAATATATTACCGCAAGTCATGAGTAAATTATGCGACCCTTGTATTATTGTCACGGTGGTTTTTGCAACTATTTCCACATGATACATATACAAACCACGCATGGAAACTTGAAGCGAAGGGCTTCAAGATTCAAAATATGATGCTATATTATATCTCAGATTATTTTATAATTGCAGCCATCGGTTCTATCAAATTTTTTTAACGCACACTTCTACTGGGCGAGAGTTTTAGGATGGACTACGTAACGGTAAGCTGAAGCTTGCTGCCTGAAATAAGCTCTCGCTGCCCCAGAGCCAATTCACGGCGACTCGCCGTACATTTGTTTCCACAAGGTAAGCTTTGTTTACATATCACAATACTTTGCTGTGGAATGAATAGCGAAACGGCATCCTGATCAGATGAACCTGGGATATAGCATATGATAGAGGATGGTTTTACGCTAATTTTTCTTCATTATAGCAGCTGTTCATTTAATTGTTTACATTATATTATCTGTAGGCTTACTATACGGTTGCGCAAGAGGGAGCAGGTTAACTCGACGACAGGCCAATCATCAATGTACCATTTTAATCCATCGTTAATGCTTCCGATTTACTTCTCAGGTGCTCTCAGTTGACAAACTCATGAAAATGTTCATTTGGATCTCCTACGTTGGTTTGTTTATGTTGTGTACAAGTAGTCCCGTACGTGACGTCAGGTGTATCGCTCCTCACAAATTGCACACGGCACTTAGTTTATTTTTTTTTAAGAAAAACAAAATTGCTCGTCAATACCTAAGAGTTAAAGTCTCGACGAAAGGGAGAATGATTTAATTCTCTATGGTTAGAATGGACAAACTCCTCTAGTACCAGACATACATCGGAGAGCAAAAGTGGGAACCGAAACGTACACAAGTGCTAAACTCACTCACTGCCCAAACGGTCAATCGTAAGCTTCTACACTTCACATTTTATGAATTGTGTAAGTGTGGCTATGTATTGTTGGACTGCACCGCCGTCATATAAGTGAAATGCCCTTGAGTACGGCGTTGAACACCAATCAATCTAACGGTGTGTTTTGAATTGGCTCCATGATCAAATAAGATCGACTCCGTCTGAAAAAAAAATTGACACCGCCCTTCCCATCTCCCCAGCCAATTTAGGCCTCCCGTAATTTTTGAAGGGCCAAATGAATAATTCTGGCTGCTTACTAGCTTCCGTATTACCATCAGAAATACGCTGTCCAATGTTCAGAACAATTCTGACATTATTGAGAGAGGTAGTCAATGAAGGTACACTAACACGTACTTTGAATAGCAAGACCGGAGTAAGAACCAGATCGCGTACAACACAGGTTAAAAATCGGATAACTGAGGGTTAAGAACCTCGTGAACTACGGTTTTTCATTGCAGTATGAGAGCCTTATTAATGAGTGAGTAAGCGTGATAGAGTATATTCAACTGGCCAGATCCTCGCTGACAACAGGACGATACAAGAAGACGGAATAACATTTCGGTTCATGGTCAGGTCAGACACATCACTCAAACAGCGAGAGTAGTAGCTGATTACTCCCGTGACGCCCCATGGACGAGTATCGGCTATAAAACAACACATCTCTCACTTTTATATGGTCTCAGCGGCTACAACTCTAAACAATTGAACTGGAACCGTTGACATTTAGCCGCAAACAAACCATTAATTGTCCGACAGTTTGGACACATACAGAGCAATGATGGGTCTCTAGTCTATATTTCATCATCAAACTCCTTCTTAAATCACCAGGGTTTTCAGGAATCACTAGATAAATCTATCAGTTATTAAGTAAGATCAGAAGATCCCTTTTTACTATGTGTTCTTGTACAACCAGAAGGCTATTACCTTGATGTATGGACGCAACATCCCCCGAGCTCAACGGCATTGATTTACTGCTTATTCAGCTTTGAAGAGTAGCGCCCTCTAGTGTCAGGTAACTGTTTGGAAATCTTGCTTTATTCTAATCAAAAGCAATGTATTAAACTTCTATTCGAATAATACCGTTTTAAAGTTTGTATATGTATTTATAGTTTACATATAAAAATAAAAGCGTGAGTAAAATACCTTAGACATTTACTTTATTGAATACTTTCGTGTATAATTTGTGTTACTAAATTTAAAAGACTTATTGACATGAGACGTTTTCAGAGGGCAGCTTAAGCTGCTGGTTCTTTTTGACTTGACAGTTGTCCATTATATCTTTTACTCGCTAGAAATAAGTCCACACAACCCTCAAAATCTCTCTGGACTACTGAAGGTCCGTGTCCGTTTCGTGTCAATTTATCTAGTCTATGGTTGTATGGTCCCTTTTATTATAATAATTTGGTAACTTTCTGCACACCACTAAGTGTACAACTTAATATATTTAAGGTATTTTCTGCTTGTCTCGGTATATATTACAGGTCTATTGTCAATGTCACGGCTCACGACACAATGACATTCTTTTTAGAAGTTTGCTAATGGAGTTTTGTAAAGGGAAGATGTAATAAAGTAGGATTTATTTTAGAGCATCCTATATAGGGTCAGTTTTGTGGATACTTTCAGTGTTGATCCTCCTGTGAGATAAATGTAGGGAAATATATAGGTGGGAGGGAGGGAAATACGGTGATCTCCCCTGATATTCTCAGTGCCTTCTTTTCACATTGATTTGATCCACGGGCACCTGCAGGAGTATAGGACACCCCTCTTTGTTAGTATGGGTTGATTTACAAGGTAACGCTTGTGAGTTACTCTTCCAGACTTCGAACAATAAATGAACCCACTTTTGAAGACATAAAAGTGTCATCAAATCTGTTCTAAATGACCCCAAAATAAAAAAAGAGATTGTTCGAGTTTCTTTATTATGTAAGGCTATTCGATATTACTGGATATACCGGTTTCTGAATTGGTTCTTATGTCGTTATAATGTAGGCATCAACATATCGAGTGTCCATTGAAGGTAACCTGGATTCGGTAGATATTCAAAATAAATGAAGGATATATTTTATCATTTTATTTCTGTGTATATTTAAAGTTCAATTTACACTCCCCGTAATCAGGTCTTTGAAGTTTCGTAAACAGCTCTTATGTAACACCAGAATGTCTGTAAACAATGTTACAGAATAGTCCAGCTGTCCTCTTAGACGTAACTTGTACATCAGATATTCTACTTTGGATGTCCTTTTATTAACACGAGGGAAGATTTGGCGAGATCTTGTTGTCGAATAATTACCTCTCATGCCAACAAAACTACAGAAGAATAAGTACTTATACAATGTGTGCACAGAGTGGGCTTCAAAGCTAACCATAACATCTATATAGCTCATTTTATTTCTGCTCACCTGATATTCCTGTTGGTTTATATGTATGTGTAGAATATTACCTCCTAAGCTGTGAAGTTTGGTTAAGCTCCTGTTTCAATAACGATTTCACCTCAGAGGAACAAATACAGGTCAAATTGAGCTGGGATTTTATATTCTTGTGGAAACAATTTTTTCGTCGAATAAAGGACGACAATTGAAACTATTTATTATAATGCGTAGAAAAGAACCTGGCATCGTCAGTACGCATAGCTTGTTTTTCATAGAAACATGTTATAATACATAACAATATATAAGAGGTTATACCGGAAATTTGCTGCAAAACACAACTGAATTACTGATACGAAGAATTTCGAAGTGCTAGCTTTCAGGTAATACCAATAACCACCAAAACAAGTGTGTTAATAAGAATTATCAAGATTACCACACATGACCCACACAATGGTCGATTTAACATGACAGACACTCAATATCAGAAGAAAGGTTATACTTTATGAACCTTTTTAGACAAACATAATCTATTCGGTTAATGTTGTTCTTGATCGCTTCTGGACAACTTTTACCATAAATTAACACAATATATAGGTTAAAGTATACACCGTATAGCCATTTTAGTTCTGCCAATAGCTCTATCAATGTCATTCACAGTCAGATTTAATTACATCCGCTTTTTTGTCCATGAGAACTTCATTTTAATTTCAAATTTCAGTATTTTTTTCAATAACTGTTTTTTTTCCCACACTTAGTGTATTCAATTAAGGTTACTGTAACCCAGGCTTCTTTACAAATAAAGCAGGCCACTTGGTCACACGCAGCAAGCATTCCATAATGGGGTACAGATTCTAAAAACCGGTTGGTCTACAGTAAATATTCCCTCAAAACATAATCCAATCGCTGTATTATTCCAGAGTACATATCATTACAATAGGAGCTATACACGAATAGGAGAAGTCGAACATAACAATATTAATTGATTTTCAGCTCGTTTTTAGCTTTAACAATGAATTCTCAAGTGATATATTGAGTGTATTGTGTTTCCCAAAATGTCTAGGCGGATATATTCTTAAGAATGTACCTATCCAACCTGTCACCTGTGCCATTTATCCCAATACAAGGTGTATCCAATTAAAACACAAAATACCTCATTACCATAAATACAGCATAATAAGTGGATCTCAATGTCGCAGCTCATTCTACCCGAGCCACCTTTGAGCCTGTGATTATTAGCTGGAATAATCTGAGAGCCGATTACCAAAGATCTGAATACGGAGCGTGTGCATTGAATTTTAAGTACACATAGAACATTAAAATGGTAAAATATATCATAGATTTATTTTAGGTATCTACAGAATCCAAACAAACTGCACATGACACTCTCCTTATCTATTGATGCCTACTTTTCTTGACAAAAAACCCAACTCAGAAACTGGTATATCCAGTAATATAGACTATAGCAGTATGTAATTCTTTATACGATAGAAATAATTGTTTATGGTAAGCTGTATTAAGTCTGTATTCCGAATAAATATAACAGGTGTGACATGTTTGTTTATATGTATCTATTTCTCATAATTAGACGTGGGTATGCTGTATAGACGCAATACAACAAAAACACACAAACTAAACCCTTTGTATAAAACGTAAGAAAAAAAACACACAGCTTAAACCACCAATTTTAAGGCACACACACGCACACCTGTGTTGTCTTTTTGAGAAAGGGTAACTTGTAACTTCATTTGTTTGGTTGGATTTGTTGGCGCATGCAGTCTCCCTTCTTGAGATCTATGCGCGTCATTTCTATGCTTTTCTTTACTTCACGCAGTCATGCAATTGGTGTAACCAATTTTAAATGACTAACATTTACCCTTACGCCAAACAATTGTTAAATTCGGTTGTCAGCATTGAACCATTGCTAGTTGACACCTTGTTGAGCGACATCAACATAATGTCATATGAAGTATAACGACTACGCGAACCAAAATGTGGATGCGCACACCTGTATATTAGGTTCACCAGCCTAGCCTTTATAAACATTAATCACAATTCAAGTTTCAATCAATATTAAAATAAATCCACTGCCATTGTATTATTTTTCTTGTATATCATATACATAGACAATGTTTAATTGTCGTTACTATTGTCCTGTAATTTTGTTTGTTGATGTTCAACGCTATACTTAAGACTATTAAACTCATATGATGGTGGTGTATTTGAAACAGGACAAGGTCCACACTACCTCAGAAAAACGAGGGCGAAGGCGCCCGTCACAATACCCCACTCAGCCACATTATACTGACACCGGGCAAACCAGTCGTTGTTCCAATCTTTTGTCCTGAGCGCCAACCAAGTGTTTTGTATTTCCACGAGATTCAATCAAGTGTTTTTGTATTTCCACGAGATTCAATCAAGTGTTTTGTATTTCCACGAGGTAATCAAGTATTTTATATTTCAACGAGATTCAATCAAGTGTTTTGTATTTCCACGAGATTCAATCAAGTGTTTTGATTTCTATTTCAGATGTTTTCACGAGAGATTCAATCAAATGTTTTGTATGGCTTCCAAACATTTTGCACAGGACCCAATCAAATGTTTTGTATGGCTTCCAAACATTTTGCACAGGACCCAATCAAGTGTTTTGCATTTCTACGAGACATTCAATCACGTCTTTTATTTCTACCAGAAATTCAATTAAGTGTTTTATATTTCCATGACTGATTCATCAATTGTATCTCCAGTAAAGATTTAATCAAGTGTCTTGTATTTCCACCAGAGATTCATTCAAGTGTTTTGTACTTCTACGAGAGTTTCAATCAAATATTTTAGGCGTTTACCATATCTATGAGATTTAATACGGTAATAATCTTCTGTGAGGCTATCTTTATCTTTCGCCGAATTTCTAAGGTAAAGTCATGTCATTGTTTTAAATTAAGTTCTCAACAAAAGAACAAATTTGATTGAGTTTTGTAGTTAAATCAATGATTTATGTTAAGCTTATAAATATACCGTGTAGTGGTTTGCGCGTCGTCAACAATAGTAAATATTTCACTGAAAATCACGGAAGATACGCGCAATTTATTTATTATACCCTTTTTTTTTTTATCACATGACGAAATAAAGCTAGCAAAATTCCATTTAGAGTCGATTCAACGAACCAAATTACACAAAGCGTTTACTCATTCTACATCCGATGTTTGATTGCCCCTGTTGTTTTTTCCTTTTATTATGAATTGGCCGACAAGCGGCAGTCTTGTTGATCTACTTCGCGAACTCTTACATATTCGTGTACATGTAGCATTACACTTTATGTCAGCAATCTACCTGCATAAGAGGCTCAGGCACAACAATTCAACAACAATGCTGATGTATCTTCTAAAGTTTGTTTTGTTTTTTCATGATTGTAAAATTTAACTCTTTAACTTAAGAACTTTAAAGATACAAAAATAGACTGTAACTTAGCATATTTCACTATGCATGCTCTCTAGTTTAGGGTGATTTAGGTTGAAAGATTCTCTGCTTCAAAAGAGAGCTTAAGCAAGGGGTAAGGCAAGGAAAGCTTCTAAGATCTATCTCATTCACATGAGACACTGCAGAGGGTGCGGATAAATACACGGCTTGGCTGGCTGTGTTAAATGTCAATCTATGTATCCTCGCACTCGCTGACCAAACATCGGATGGTTTGACAGAGTCCACAGACAGAATTCAACCAGGTAAAGAACAGCAGAAAAAAAAGTGCCGACAAAGTGTTCCCACATTCTAGCTCCTTCGTCACGGATGATTTAACTTAATTACAGGAGATTATAGAATTGTAACTTATCAATCATTGGACCGAAACATCAACATGTTAAACCATGATTAAATATCTCCTTACATCCCGTTCATTCTTTTAAATGTAAAAATACGAGGATTACAGATTAGAAAGGATTGGCTGTCTCTTTACCAGATGTCGTGATTCAATAGGCCTATACTCCAGGTTAAATGAAGGTATTAAACTCACCTCAGCCTCCGTGGCCTTGTCGTCCCCCGCCATCCTGTGATCTGATGTCTGTAGCGGTCCGTGGTCGGACGGACACTGCTCAAACGCCACGATTACCACTCTACCAAACTAACCACCCCAAAACACTCTCCCAAATAGAACTCCGCTCTCATTGGTTGAGCAAAGCATGTGATTGCTCAAGATGCGTCATTTCGAATCCGCTGCTTAGTCGGAAAAGGTGCGAAAGACGATGTTTATAAATATAAACTTTATTGCCGAGAAAAAGAGCACAAACAGGTAAAAATGAAACATGCAGTCATAACAAAAATAATTAACAAACAAATATATTTATATGATTATCTATTTATTTTCTTTAGCCTACACAAATAATAGTTGTCTATATTGTCTCTGTGTATATCTTTATCTGTAATCGATTCTCCCTGATGGTGTTATTAAGAAAAATATATAGGATAATGGTCTGAAACAGCCACGATACCGTCGATTACTGGACATTCTCGGAAATTAAGAAACGACAGGCGTGCTTCATAAAAAAAACAGTTGTGAAGCACAGCTTTACACAGACAGGTGAAAATATGCATTCAAGTCCGGGACAAAGACTGAATAATTATAATTGTGGAAATAATTCATCTCCGGGTTTATTTTCGTGGTTTATTTTGTATAGCTATAGTTCAGTTTTCGGGAGATGGAAATTCCCCAAGAAATGGACTAAAACAGGAGTTGAACTAAATGTGTAACCACGTTCGATATATGTCTGTACACATAACCCATATATTAATATGCAAAAAGTTTAAGGTAAACTGTTACCTTCTGAAAGATGTTCGGGCATTATATGGCGTTAACAAAGTGAACAAAGTATCTCCGCTTGACACTCACTGTGTGTGTTTTTTTTACAGTAAGTTTAGACATTGATGGATTTAGCTCTAGGATATTTACAAGAGTTGAGGTAAAAAAAACATCAGTCCTCAGCTTAAACAGATATATACGTGTGCCACTTAATGCAGGTCAAACTTCTATACATGAATCCCAAATAAATTCTTAAACAATGTAGATGCTCGGCAGGAATATGTATATATATAAACGTACTTCATTTGTGAGTTATATCTAGATCAAAAATATTCTACTTTAG
Organism: Cryptochiton stelleri; assembly: GCA_031471745.1. NCBI lineage: Eukaryota > Metazoa > Mollusca > Polyplacophora > Chitonida > Mopaliidae > Cryptochiton > Cryptochiton stelleri. The sequence continues at coordinate 11,118 of JAUELC010289426.1, forward strand.
CGTCCCTGTGTCAGTGCTTTGTGTCGAGTGAGAAGCGCAGTCTTCACTGGGTTAGAATTCGGGAAGCCATTCTATCGTGAGCCTACGTAGCTCAGTCGGTAGTGTGTTGGGTCTGTAACCCAAAGGTCCACAGGTCGCGGGTTCGAATCCCGGTGGAGGCAAGCACATTTTTCTCTCTTCATTTATAAAAATATATATATAACCGTACAGTTCATTTGACACACTAAACTATAGTTCAGTTATCTACATTATGCAAATACTTTGATGTAGAGTTTATGTATTTCTTACTTTGACATACATTAATGCGCGTTATTCCAAGTAGAACCCATTAAATCAGGAATTAACATATGTAAATATTACAAGTTTGCATTCAACAAGCTTCAATAACATTCTACACTATTGGGCTCATACATATCACGTTTTCTGGGGATGACAAGAATGTTCTATTAACACATGCCATATACTTACTCAACTTTGTTTTACCGTGCGTTTGGCACAGGCAACATGGTGACCATTGGTTATTCACATATCGAACTCTATATGTTGATATTAATATCGTGTAGATATGTTAAAAGTGTACCGATGATAAATGAATAGGGATCGGTTAGAATATGTATACTTGATGTATTAGGTACATAATGATAATATCCTGTAAAACACCATGTTAACTTAACCAATGTGATATATATATCCGGCTAACATCAAAAGTAAATAAAGTTATGCTGGAAGTCTATATAACATATTAGATTACTAGGGAGAGGAGAAGAGGGGAGGAGGTGGGGGGAGGGGGATTAAACACATTGTTGAGATCTGTTTATGGAATTCTTAACAACGTTTGGCTGTCCTGTAAAGTGAGTGCATTAAACACAGGGTTGTGATCTATGTGGAATTAAATCTGCCACAGAATTTATTTATGAGAGTACTTCATACAGAAAGCACATACATGATTTGTTTTAATGCAATGTTTGTTTCGAGACAGAACGATTGATTAGAACTACACATTGGTCAAGCGGTGTAGAACATATTATAAATTATACATCTTAGTAAAAAAATGGATTCAATGGCAGTACGATACACAGTTAATAGTTTACAATAATAATTCAAGGAAATGTTGTAGAAAATCTGGCTGGAGATAACAATTGGTCAAACACTTCAATAATAGATCTTATTATGACTTCCTGATTTCAACAGAAAAACAGAACTAACATCACCCTGTCCAAGTCTGTGTATAGTGAATAACAATCATTCTGACTTCTACGTCGCTTTGTAAACTGGTTAATTCAAACAATACGATGCAAATATTTGACATCGTCATTCACCTGGGTGTAATGGGATTTTAACAACATCACACTATATCACCTGGGTGTAATGGGATTTTAACAACATCACATTATATCACCTGGGTGTAATGGGATTTTAACAACATCACACTATATCACCTGGGTGTAATGGGATTTGAACAACTTCACATTTTATCACCTGGGTGTAATGGGATTTAAACAACTTCACATTATATAATCTGGGTGTAATGGGATTTAAACAACTTCACATTATATCATCTGGGTGTAATGGGATTTGAACAACTTCACATTTTATCACCTGGGTGTAATGGAATTTTAACAACTTCACATTTTATCACCTGGGTGTAATGGGATTTGAACAACATCACACTGTATCACCTGGGTGTAATGGGCTTTGAACAACTTCACGTTATATCACCTGGGTGTAACGGGATTTGAATAACTTCACACTATATCACCTGGGTGTAATGGGATTTGAACAACTTCACACTATATTACCTAAGTGAAATGGGATTTGAACAACTTCACACTATATCACCTGGGTGAAATGGGATTTGAACAACTTCACACTATATTACCTGGGTGAAATGGGATTTGAACAACATCCCACTATATCACCTGGGTGTAATGAGATTTGAATAACTTCACACTATATCGCCTGGGTGTAATGAGATTTGAACAGCTTCACAGTATATCACCTGGGTGTAATGAGATTTGAACAGCTTCACAGTATATCACCTTGGTGTAATGGGATTTGAACAAATTCATAGTATATTACCTGGGTGTAATGGGATTTGAATAACTTTACACCAAATCACCTGGGTGTAACGGGATTTGAACAACTTCACACTATATCACCAGGGTGTAATGGAATTTAAACAATATTGAACACAGTATATACACTCTAAATGGTTGTCCACGTGATAAAGTAGTAGATGCAACATGACCAGTACACGGTTTAAACATGGACGGATTTCTGGCGAAGAACGCTCCAAATAAGTCCAAACTTTGCAAATCCCCCACACATAAGAAAAAGAACACGATACTGTTTCACTGTTTCTGACGAACAAAAGTCCACCCATTCTTGTGCAGATGACCACAAAATGGCTTGGATATACACAGCAATTGTCCCAGGAATCCTCAGATTTCTATAGCTTTAAAAGCGCTCTTCAACAAAACTTTCATTGTCAACTGCTGCTGTTTTTCCGTTTACCGCTACTTTTGCGTGTTTATCATTTATTTTATCAGTAGATATTACTGTCGCTTGGTCATTTGTTCCCGGGTAGTTCGTTGTTCGTTGTTCTGATAGTTCTATGTTTAAAGTTTCCCTGTACCTATGATCGAGATCCCGATATTTGGGTAAGGCTGGACCCCAGTCATCTGCGTGGCTTAATAGAGGTCGACAAGACTGAAAAATAAAATATAACAAAATCATAAATATTTATGGTATTTTACTACCAGATAATAATAGTAGTTTATCGCGGACACAGAAACGTCCATAAATACAAATATTCAAAGATATACACGACGTATAAACACTGGGTGTGATCAATAATACCGTTATTTATGACGCTCTATGGATGGTTAGAAACCAATATCACCTCGGAATTATACAAGGTTAAATAAGGTTTTTTTTTTAGTTTTCTTTTTACAACTGCTAAAAGAAGGCTTTTTACAAAGCAGCTTAACAACTGTTTTTATTCACTCTAAAAACTAAAGTGAAGGTTTAACACTTCATGTGTGCTAGGGGTGACTGAACCTTTCAAGTGCTCTACTCAACTCACAGTGCTATTGTAAACCCTCCTGGATCTTGAATACACCACTCCAGAGTGTTGAATACAGCACTTAAACAGTGTAGTCACTCCTCGAGATGAATAAACCGTTGTCGATTCTCTTATCGCCGCCAAATCGTCCACACAGTTACTTCACTTGTCTTTATAGAGCGTTATGTTATAATTAAATATTCAACTATGATCTTACTTTGGAATGTCTCAATTGGCTTTCTTTATTGGTATTTGTATTAACGTTGACTAACTAACCTGCAAGATTCCAACTGATCTACAATACTGATATAACATGGTGGTAGGTATAAAGATGACCGAACAAGCAAACATTAACCAGCCCAGGTTTTCTCCCCAGTCAGGAAACACATAGTCATTATAAACTGATGGACTGTACTGGACGAAACTAAACACCATGATTGCCTGTGAAATTAAAAAACAAATAATGTATACAACAAAAGACATGTGCTAACATGAGAGACGTACTGCACTGGCCGAAACTTAAAAACTTGATAGCTTAGAAAAGTGGAAAATAACATTATTAATGAAAATTACTGAAACATTTACCATTTAGAAGGACCCGGGAGTTGAGATAACTTGACGGTTACAACATTAAGCCACAACTTTATAACCGATGTATTACGATTTTGGAACCATGCACTTTCTTTATTTTATTTGTTCTAAAATTTATTTACTTACGTTTTTTGTTAAAATTAATTTATTCTTGGATTGATTAACTGATGTGCTAATTTTTTTTTATTATTTATTCATTATTTATCATTTTATTTATTAATTTTTTATATGTGCTTATTTTTTAATTAGTTTATTATTGTATTTATTAACATATGTGTCATTTAATTAATTAATTAATTTATTAATTCATGTATTTTTCCATTAGTTTATTTACCTATTCCATATTTTTTTCATTCATTTATTAAAATATATTCTCCATTTTGTTGTTTCATTCAAAAACATAATTATTTATGGGAAATGACCAACTAAATTTAAATTTATTTTATTTATATTTACTTTTGGTGGATCTAGTGTGTGTTTGCGTTAAGATATTAAGAAATTTAAAGTACTGTGTATATTTACTATTTTCTTACTTCTGGCTATTATATTTTTTGTAGCTGTTGTGTTTAGAGCCGTTTTTGGTAACATTAAAAAATCGCTTTATATCTGTATTGCTTCTCGTTGTCATATTTAACGCTGTTACAATTTATAAATGTTATATTTGTGTTTGAGAAATGCATTGTTTGGATAATTATGATTTTGTGACAAATAAAGATATGAAGATCGATTCTTGTTTTTTTAACAGATGTATATGTATTACTCGGTTATCATGATACATTTGCGTATTTAACTAGCTGTCAACTATGGCAAGCTTATCACTTGTACCTTCACATATGTAGAATTGTGTTTAACATATTTTGCATTCTTTTAACATATTTTAAAATTATTTTACACAGATATGAAAAAAATGCACATAAACTAGTGTCCAAAAGAAACGAAAGTACATGTTTGCAACGACATAAAATAAAAACTAAACAATGCAGAAGTACAAGTTTGGTGTTATTCTTTTGAGAAATCTT
>JAUELC010289537.1:0-15791 GCA_031471745.1 Cryptochiton stelleri
GTGGTTTCAATACCATGAACTACAGATTGGTAAACATTGGTGGGTTCAATCCCATGACCTACCAATTGCAAAGCATGGGTGGGTTCTATCCCATGGCCTACTGATTGGAAAGCACATGCGGGTTCAATCCCATGACTTACCAATTGGTAAGCTCATGCAGGTTTAATCCCATGACCAACCAATAGGAAGGCACAGGTGGGTTCAATCTCATGACCTACTAATTGGTTAGCACAGGTGGGTTCAATATCATGGCCTTCTGATTGGAAAGCACAAGTGGGTTCAATCTTATGACCTACCAATTGGAAAGCACAGGTGGATTCAATCCCATGACCCACAGATTGGAAAGCAGAAGTGAGTTTAATCCCATGACCTACCAATTAGAAAGCACGGGTGGGTACAATCCCATGACCTACTGATTGGAAAGCACAGGTGGGTCCAATCACATGACCTACCAATTGGAAAGCATGGGTGGTTTATCCCATGACCTACTGATTGGTAAGCACAGGTGGGTTCAATCCCATAGCTTACCAATTGGAAAGCATGGGTGGGTTCAATCCCATGGCCTTTCAATTGGAAAGCACAGTTGGGTTCAATCCCATGACCTACTGATTGATAAGCAGAGGTGGGTTCAATCCCTTGACCTACCAATTAGAAAGCATGAGTGGGTCAAATTCCATGACCTACCAATTGGAAAGCATGGGTGGGTTCAATCCCACGACCTACTGATTGGTAAGCACAGGTGGGTTCAATTGATTGGTATTCAACGTCATGCTCCAGCCAAGGGTATTTCACTTAAATGTTGGCAGTGTACTCCAGCCATAAAAGCCTCACTAACACAAACCATAAAATTTGAAGTGCTTTACTCTGTTGGAAAAGTAATGTTCCTCCAGTGCTAAGTGAGACAGCATGACAAAGCTATGAACACGCTGCCCTTAATAGACAGAGGGCCCAACCATAAACCATATGAGGAGATAATGGAGTGCCAGCCAATATGGATGAATGAAACCAATACAAACAATGACAAGACACAGGACTAGTACATGATGCAAAACATGATGCAATAGATAAAGGGTGCAACTTCACAGTGCAAAACACAGAAACAAATTAGCTTTTTGTTGTCCCTTACTCATACATCGTAACATGTAGCCCAGAGGGCACCAGGGCATGGAAAGCTTCCATCAGCCATCTGCCAACACGATACTGTAGAGTGAGTGTAGATAAACAATGACAAGAGAATCACAGGAGCCATAACATGGTGCAATAAGAGAACATGTGAATTAACAGTCAAACAGTCACCGCAACACAACAAACAATGCAGGTTTCTCACGTCCCTTCCATAGCTGGAAAACAGAAACCACTCGTTAACCACCTGCCTGAGCCGTAGATTATTGTATCATAATTTCACTGCCCAAATTATCACATGGTTCTGATGTCATAAATAGATGACTTCACACTTTCTCATGACAATGTGTCAATGTCACAACCGTATATACTTTGTTGCCAGAGGATGCTTCAGCGCCCTGCTTTCCATCAGCGACACTACTATTACTTGGTGATTGTGCACAGCAATGAATATCCGTATGGACAATTGTAAAATATTTAGATTTGAGACTTTTACACCAGAGCACGGTAAAAATGTGTGTAATTTGAGAATAAAAGTAATCCACTTATTGTCTTGAGCCAGTGTACAAGTATTATAAAGATTCTCGTCTATTAGGTAAAAATTAAAAACTATACTTGTCGCAGGTAACCTGACCAACTCGTGAAAAATATGGCAGTCTGACCTTTTTTCTATTATTTATATTTTTAGTGCTAAATAGAGGACGGGAAAGGTGATTTAAAAATAAAAAAAGCTGACTGACCAACCCGATTTTCATATCAGAGGTTCATTACCTTCAACACAACCTGAGTAGATACTGATAAAGTACACTGCAGTTTCCAAAAATGGTTTCTTTTGTATTTGGAAAATGATGACATTGTCTTCTTAGTCGAGCAAAATTAGTACTTTTATTATACGGTGGAATTTCCATGCCACATCGTTTATACCTCCGTAAATACCCATTAAAATCGCTGCAAAAAAAAGTATGTCACTTAATACACTTTTTTCAGAATTCTCAGAATAACAGTTCATGTTTTGGAGACAAAATGTGGCATGAAAACTTCATCATACAATTAAATTATCAATGTGGCTCTCGCAAGATTTTACAAACTATTCTTCAGCTTTTTAAGGACATTACTTTTATAAACTGTTTGATACAGTTTACCTTTAAGTTTTGTATTTTTTTTTTTCTCCTCAATTAATTTACAAATCCCCTACGGCAAATGATTTTGCTAGATTAATAGACTGCACAGTGACAGTCAATCGTTGTAATACAGAGGCTATTGTTTGACAACCAACACATCACTCTTCCATAAACGTCTAACCACATTTAATTAACTTCATGTACATGTATGTACTCCAGGGGCGAGTCTTACGAAGCGTGCGTAGCTTACGTTTGACGTAATTACCATAACGGCACAATACTTTCAGTACTGGGTGTCATGACAATTACGTTCAACGTAAGCTACGCACGCTTTGTAATACAGGCCCCAGGAGTGTCTTAACTCTGAGGACACACATGTCGAGGTCGTAATCAAAACAAAGAATTATAAGGATAAGTGTCAGGAGTGTCTAAACTCTGAGGACACACATGTCGAGGTCGTTATCAAAACAAAGAATTGTAAGTACAAGTGTCTGGCGTACCTAAATTCTGAGGACACGCCAGTCGGGATCGCAATCAAAACAAAGAATTGGGACGTCAAGTGTCCCGCTCCGGTATTCCTTAGCTCTGAGGGCAAGCATAATGAGGTCGTATTGAAAGGAAAGAATTGTTAAGGACAAGTGTCAGGTGTGTCTAAACCCCGAGGATACGCGGGCTCTGTACCATATAGATGTACAACCATTCGACAATCGACAGAAGATAGGGTATAATCTCCCTCCGCAAACCAATGGAAAATCGGGAAGTGACAATGTTAATCTGTTTTACACATACGAGCGATTGGTTCTGACCGAAGCCTGTACAAAGCACCTTTTAATCCGTTATCAGATCTAACCCTTGAAGCATATGGTTGTTAAGACACACCCTGGCACTCTCTACAAAACAAAATATCGTAATCTTCGACGATTAATTGGCATGAGACACGCACCTTGATGAATTATATACCAGCACTTCCCATTCCCTGATAACCTTTCAACATTAATAACTCAGCTAGCTCATGCCTAATGACTGGGTTAATGAAGGTGACATTCAAAACGATGCCATCAGGCGATGAAAGCTATAGTTGCTGAAAACGTGGCAGCTGCAAATCCACATTCGTGAACGGCCCAGGCATCTGGTAACGATTGCCATGTTGGCGATAGCCAGAAGAAACGATTGACAAAAATTGATAAAAAGTGGGCCCAGAAGTGATAACTGTTAGAACTTACGTTTTGTAAGTTCCAATTCATTCATCCTGGCAACGTCCACTAGATTTATCACCTTTTTTTTAAATGTCCCCAATGGCAGTCCTCGCTGGACAGACTTACATTTTGACAATTCCCCGCCCAACGCCTAGTAACTAATGCAAGTCGTGTTCCCAGCAGTCATTGTCCACCAGACGCTCTTAAAAACTTTCTTCAATAGTCCAAACTCAAATATGTCCGTAACGCTCAATTTGACCCGGAAAGATAACTACCCGAGGGGCGTGTGTACGTACATAATTACAGCATATCAGAAGCGCAACCGTCAAGGGTTTAAATTTGGGTTGGGTGTGTGATCCAATACCACTAGCGACGGTACCTGTAACCAGATATAAATTCAGCGATCATGGGCGATGGGGTATAGTTTAACAGACTTACAATTTTACCAATTGTATTATCATATCATTTTTTACTTCCGACGCAAACGACCTCTAAAATCAAGAACAAACAACTCCAACGTATTTTTTTGTCTCTATGTTTTGTATTCGAGAATCTATTGGAAGGGTGACATTCTTCTATGGATGTAAAACAACCGAAACAGGGCAAGATTAAAATGAATGGTTTGTATGACAAAGACATTGTCCGAAAAACTGGAGAGACGAACATTATGGCTCTTGTGGCGTGATATGTGTGGACAGCAGGAGTGAAAAAGTAGGTTCGCCGGTGATCACCCGTAAGAATAGGGCTTTACGCTTCAGCAAAGAAGCCCAACCCACGTGAGAAAGGTTTATTTATTATATTCCATTGTTATGGACAGGCCGAATTTCAGTCGAATGAGAATAGAATGTTCAAAACTCGAGCCAATACAGATAGCACCCAAGCCTACTTCATGCCTCAGTGAGCACGATGACAGCTATATTGGAGAATGTAGCGTTATCTAGAGTAGTCGGCGATTTATTTCAATTCCCTTATTACTAGTGACATACAAAGACGTCTAATTATTGCTTGTTTAAAGTTGTGTCGCTCATATAACGGCGCCTCAGGGATACTTGCCGACCCCAAACATGTGTAATTTCACCCCACAAAAAGTTTGGCTAGCTCTGGCACAGCCTGTACCAAATGGCCTATCTCCGTTACTTCCATCCCCCGTTTATCACCGCAGTGAATCCAGGATCCTGCTTATATAAATGGCTCCCGCACTGACTGAATTATCTTCGATGTTTATCACCGCAGCGAATCAAGATCTTGCTGATACAAATGGCTCCGGCACTGACTGAATTATATTAGTAATCAATTCAAATGTTGAAAACATACAAAGCTTTCGGAATGACGAACATTAATTAATGTACAAAAATAGGTTACTGATGTGCATTTCATGCTTGTTCCAAATCTCCGGTAACTTCTGCCCCTTTCGATTTACGGCTTTTGTTGGGGTTTATTTCAGGTTCAGTGTTTTTCTAAATTCTGATATGATTTATTGATGGAATGCCTAGTTCGGCAAGCTGTTTGTTTTCTCTGCCCCTGTTTGGTTAGTGATTGTATAGCGAAATATTTGAAAAATCAAATATTTACACAAAATAATGTGAAAAAAATTTTACCTTAAAATCTATTTTATTCACTTGCCTTGTTAGAGGAATAAAACTATTTCAAAAAGGGCCCGCAGTGGTTTGCGTGTCAGACTGCTGATCCTCCTTCGATGTACCGTAAGGATTCTATTCCCATGTCGACCACAGGTATAAGTGGGCTATCGCGGGTGGTGGATTTTTACGATGTTTCCTAGCCGATTTTCCACCGTGTTTAGTGAGAAGTGGATAATCCGTCGTCATATATGTGAAATACCCTTGAGTACGACGTTAATTATGAATCAAACATAATCCTTCGTCACATATAAAGTTAACTACCTTGAGTACGACATTAAACACCAAACAAATAATCTTTTTAAAAAAACATGGATTAACAGAGACTGGATCTAGTTTCAGGTTTGAGTTTAGTTTATTAACAGTAAGCTTATATACAGCTTACTGGTACATTTTTAATTTGAATTCTCCAGTGAGAAGAGTACGTGAAATGCACCTTTTAAACCAGCATATTCACGAATTAATGTTAGAAAAACATCACTATTTCCACGCGCCATGACATATTACAATTCTATTGTGACTGAAAATCCATCATTGGACATTTTCTCCTCTTTTCATAGTTTTAAAAACACTATTCGTCTACTATTCTTTTAAGCATTTGGAACTGGCCTTTTAATGAAATAATAAATTCGTCAGATTTTGTAGGCCAACTATATTATGTATTCCTCATTCATTCACTAGAAATGTTTGTACACATATTGCACTTAATTCTTAATATAATTTATTTATCAATGTAAAAAAATATATATATTTTATTAACAAGAAAAATTAATTGTTTATTGTAAATATTTATTTATTTTCTTACATCTGTAATTGCATGCTCTGTCTGTTTAAATGTTTTTATGTTTTGTAACTTGTTTAATTACCATGTATGTTATCAGACCTGTAATTGGGCCATATGCCTGTTGGATCCTGAATAAACAATACAATTATACAATACAATGCAATACAATGCAATACAATACATGAATAACACAATTCCAATGGCGGAGAATAGTACATGCTTTCAGTTTAGTTCTTTCCAAGTATAGCATTTTTTTGAAGATGAGTAAATTTCTTTGCTCATAGCAGTTGCTGGTTGTATCAGTTTGAATACAATGGTCGTCACAGCAGTATTTCTCAATAAACACAAGCCTTAAGGTCTAATGGACCCCTTGGTCGATTTTGATAAAACTAGTTTGTGTCAGCCTATTATGCCAAGGAATATAGTCCGGTACGATGTCAATGTATATATTTTTGAAAAGCTTGGATATTCAGGATTACACAAGTAACGCACGTGAATTCGCTACCAGAAATCCACACAAAAATGTAACCATATAATTATCTGAGTACGAGAACAATTTTATTGAAGGATATTTGATCCTGGAATGACTTCCAAATGTGGCACCAAAACAAATGTGAAGTAGACAATAGTAAATCAAAAGGTTGCATTGTTCAAGAATAAAGTAGAAAAGTAACCAAAAAGTAACCAGGGGAGACAACCCTGTAAACGTACAAAGTAAAATATTGGTTAGTCATTTATATAACAATAGATTACATAGCATTGGAATATCATTCATTCTGGATTAAACCTATAGATATTTAAGCCGTATACTTATTCTAAGTAGCCAGTGTTCAATATCAGTATGAAAGGGTATGACTGTATACTACAGTGACAGACAATTAAGATCAATTCACTAAGAACTGACAATGAGCTGACATACCATGCGCATGAACAAGTATATTTGTTTGTTTGTTTAAGTGGGGTTTTACGCCGTACTTAAGGTGATTTCACTTATATGACGGAATGCCAGCCCAATGGGTGGAGGAAACCACCCACGACGCCACTGGAAACAAACAATGACAAGATACAAGACAATTACAGGCCAACACAACAGCCTAATGTTTCCCCTTAGCTCCGAGAGCACCAGGGCAACACGAAGCTCCAGCCAACCGCCCGCTGAACAAGTATAACAATTACACTTCCTTAGCTTACAGTTAATTATAACTTACCAAGCTACAGTGTCCTATAGTCTCAGAATGTAACAATAACATACTATCATAGCATTAGGATATTTAAATCTAAGGATACTTTAGATGTTTTTATATTTTATGAACTTCAAAGATTAAACTGTAACATCGAACTGTAAAAATAGCAATAAGAGTAAAGGGAAAACAAATAAAAATAAACAAAAAAAATTACAATTTGTGTTTTAACATAAGTAGTCGTAAATTTATTGCAACACTTATTCAAAAAGAAATGCAACCATAGATGGCGTTAAACATGCATGTGTGAACCATTGCATAATTTAGATATGACTAAAATGAATCAGGTTATGTACCACTAGTAAGTGTGTTAACATATTTATTTAAATCGTTCTGAAGTGTAACGGTGATCATGATGATGGTTACATCAATGTTTGCAATGTAGGGGTCATGAAGTGCGCTAGCTGTAGTGCACTAGCTGTACATGTTAGTTTACAATTTTATCTTCAAAACAATTCCAAAATAATTTAAAAAATAACTATTATTTCATATAATTACTTGTGTCAACACAAATAGAATGCTTACAAATACACAGTCAATGTCTCGAATTGAAACAATCATAAAAAGTTTGTGAAAAATATGAGTCTGTTAACTGTGTCAATGTCACAAAACCTGATTATAATTATTCCAGGCATCAGAATGTATGCTGGATCAGGCCTGCATTTGCAGTTTGTTTCACTGTGAAGCCTGAATAAATACTGTAATGTTGGAGCGCTGTGTGTTTAAATGTAATTACTGTGCTGTTTGAGGGTTGTCTCCCCTGGTTACTTCTTGGTTACTTATCTACTTTATCTTGAACAATGTAACCTTTTGAGTTACTGTTATCTACTTCACACTTCTTGTTTTGGTGCCACATTTGATTGTCATTCCAGGATCAAATATCCTTCAATAAAATTGATCTCTTACTCAGATAATCATGGTTTGTGTGCACCATGCGCATGAACAAGTGTAACAATTACACTTCCTTAGCTGTCAGTTAAGTATAACCCATCAAGCTACAGTGTCCTATAGTCTCAGAGTGTAACAGTAACATACTTTCATTGCATAAGGATATTTAAATCTAACGATACATCAGATGTTTTTGATATATTTTATGAACTTCAAACATTAAACTGTAACATCAAACTGTAAAAATATCAATTATAGAAAAGGGAAAACAAATGCAAATAACCAAAAATATTTACAATTTGTGTCAGCGTCTACACCACGTAAGCACCTACATCACATCAATGCATACACCGCGTTTACATCAAATCTACATCAAAACCATATCAAAATCTACACCACGCTTACGTCTACATACGGTCAACACAATAACACATATACACCACACCAACACCTGCACCACGCCGACACATATACAACGCAAACAACTACACCACGTCAACAACAACCTCACGTAAACAACTATACCACGTCAACAAAAAAACCCACGTAAACAACTATACCATGTCAACAAATGCACCACATTAACACGCACACCACGTCCACACATCCAAAAGGTCAGCAGCAACACCCCATCAACACCTACACCATATTAACACATACACAACATCACCACCTTAGATTCACGAGAAAGTTTGCTGATTGCTGCTTCGTTTGTATCTGTTTGCGTGTTTGGACCTTATTACACCTGGTATTATCTGTTTGTGTATTTGGACCTTATTATACCTGGTGTTATCTGTTTGTGTATTTGGACCTTATTATACCTGGTATTATCTGTTCGTGTATTTGGACCTTATTATACCTGGTATTAACTGTTTGTGTGTTTGGACCTTATTACACCTGGTATTATCTGTTTGTGTATTTGGACCTTATTGCACCTGGTATTATCTGTTTGCGTGTTTGGACCTCATTACATCTAGTATTATCTGTTTGTGTATTTGGACGTTATTACACCTTGTATTATCTCTTTGTGCATTTGGACCTCATTACACCTGGTAATCTGTTTGAGTTTTGAACATTATTACACCTGGTATTATCTGCCTGTCTATTGGACCGTATTACCCCTGGTATTATCTGTTAGAGTCCTCGAATCATATTACACCTGGTATTATATGTTTGAGTCTTTGGACCTTCTGGTTATACGTTTCACAATGTTTTAAAACCATAAGTTGGATCTAATGGTAAATTAAAACCATTGTGTGCACGTCTGGTATTATCTGGATCTTCAACATAAAACAAAGTGTTTCAGCTAAAAAGTCCGGAGCTTTAAAAAAATAAATGTTTCAACTAAAATTATGCGCTGAAAACCCGGAGCTTACTTAAATTATCACCGAAAACTGAGAGCTTAGAAAAAATGTGTTTCAACTCAAATTATGTCTGAAAACTCGGAGCTTTAACGAAAAACAAAGCGTTTCAACTCACATTATGCGCTGAAAACCCGGAGGTTACTTTAATTATCGCTGAAAACCGGGAGCTTTTTCTTGAGTGTTTTCAACTCAAATTATGCTCTGAAAACCCGGAGCTTTAACAATAAACGAAGTGTTTCAACTCATATTATATGTTATGCGCTGAAATCTCGGAGTTTTCTTAAATTATTGCTGAAAACCGGGATCTTTAACAAAAACATGTTTCAACTCAAATTATGCTCTGTAAACCCGGAGCTTTAACAAAAAACAAAGTGTTTCAACTCACATTATGAGCAGAAAACCTGGAGCTAAGTCAAATTATGCGTTGAAAACCGGGAGCTTTAACAAAAGCAAAGTGTTTCAACTCAAATTATTAGCTGCAAAACCCGGAGTTTTCGCAAAGAACACAGTGTTTCAGCTCAAACTATGCCCTGACAATTCAGATCTTTAACATCAAAACAAAGCATTCAAGTCAAATTATGTTCGTATCATACAAACATTTCGTGCCGGATACCTAGCTAAGGAGGTTGATACGATTATTGCCTTCCTAAGGTGTTTTTATTCGAAAGGAGATTACATTTCACGTCAGGTGGAATTACAGCTACTTCACCTTTTCTTTTCGGTAAATCGAATGTGTCGATACTCAAATAAACTGCAGGAAGTTGATACTTTGCGGGTTAGAACGGGAAAAAAATAAAACATTTCAAACACGCACGAGTCAATTTAAACAAAGGGTTTTTTTTGTTTATTCCAAACAGTGCCTATCAATTCTTATTTACTGTACATTATTAATTATTAAAAAGTTTTAAGTAATCGATGGTTTATTGAAGCTCTAACAAGAGAAATATTACAAATGAGGATCTCAGAGATGATTGATGTGATTGTGCTGTATGCATATCAGAGAGTTGATTGATGGATTGCATTTTTTAAAAAAAGGAACAGACACGGCCAAAACTAAATAAAGATAAATCAGACCAGGTTACGATCTCATACATTTTGAATTATACAATATTTATTAGTTTTGTAAAAAAAACTCCGATAGGAGACCATATTCACCTTCAATGTTGTCCGTATCATTAAGTTGTATTTACTAGTCATGATTTCTTTAACCGTTCTTTTCAATGTTGTCTTTTTGAATGTAGCATGCCCGGGGAACAACACTCCTACAGTTTATTTTTGATTCACGTTTATATTGCCATCCAGTAATACATTGATTTCAGTAAAAATCATTTTCTTTGTTCGTTCGATTTATATCAAGCAGTCTTTTTTTGTTTATAACACAAAGCTATAGATACAACAATGTTTGTGTGTTGGTGTGCTGGGAACATTTGTCAGTACGATTTTCAGTC
This sequence comes from Cryptochiton stelleri, assembly GCA_031471745.1. Taxonomy (NCBI): domain Eukaryota; kingdom Metazoa; phylum Mollusca; class Polyplacophora; order Chitonida; family Mopaliidae; genus Cryptochiton; species Cryptochiton stelleri. The sequence goes on from JAUELC010289537.1 coordinate 10,802, forward strand.
CCATCAGACATAATATTTGACAATAATGGGGTACGGAAATATCCTCCCACCCCGCTTGGACAAATTCTCCCCCTGTTTTAAGATTTCTTACACAATATTGGTAACAAGAACAAAAATCTGTACATGTATAATTAAAGATGTGTTATTCTAAGATATTATACTCCTGCACTATTTACACAGAAAGTACATTTATATCAGGGGCACATTTAGACTCTCGAGGAAATTCCCTATCCTAATTTTATTTTGTTCTAGGCACCTTGAAGTGGCAATATTTATTACTGCCCGTCCCTGGTCCTAGGCATCTTGAGGTGATAATATGTATTATGGTCTGTCCCAGGCCCTAGACATTTTGAGGTGACGATATGTATTATGATCTGTCCCAGCTCCTAGACATTTTGAGGGGGCAATAATTATTATGGTCTGTCCAAGGTCCTCGACACTTTAAGGTGACGATATGTATTATAGTCCTCCCCTTGTCGTAGGCATCTTAAGGTGACAATATTTATTATGGTCCGCACCTAGTTCTAGGCATCTTGAGGTGACAATATGTATTATGGTCCGCCCCTTGTCGTATGCATCTTGTGGTGAAAATGTTTATTATGATCCGCCTCTGGTACTAGGCATTTTGATGTGACTATATTTATTATGATCTTCACCTGGTCCTATGCATTTTGAGGTGACAATATTTATTAAGATCCGCACCTGGTGCTAGACATCTTGAGGTGGTAATGTTTATTATGGTCTGTCCCTGGTCCTAGGAATCCTGAGGTGACAAAATTTGTTATGGTCTGTCCCTTGTCCTATAGGCATTTTGAGGTGACAATGTTTATTATGGTCCCCCCCCCCCCTGGACCTAGGTATCTTGAGGTGACATATTTATTATGGTCCGTACCTGGTCCTAGGCATCTTGAAGTGATCATATTTATTGTGGTCCGCATCTGGTACTAAGTATCTTGAAAGGGCAATGATTAGAAAAAATCACAAAATTAACCAACAATCTTTGAATAGAAGTATGGTTTTTGGGAGAAATAGAGTGATTGTCAAATTTGTTCATAACAGCTCCGTGTAAGCTGCATTAGGAGTGATGTTCTTTTCATTCAAAAAGGGTTTAATTGCGTTAACGCAATAAAAACCATAGCTGTTTATCATGCACTAAAGCTAGTTAAGGAGGTTCATACAACTATGACAGCCCGAAGATGTTTTATCTTGAGTGAGATTTAATTTCACGTCTGATGGAGTAAGTGTATTTTTTTTCTCTCTCTCTATTTTACGAGATAATGGTAATCAATTTGTAATTTAGTTGTGTTAATGGAAGATTCACTAATTTTTTTTAAAATGTGCGCGCTTTATTTCTCTCAGAGCAAAACACGTAACAACAAATTCATACATTTTTTATGAGGCCCTATTATTGTGTTTTTAATAATGGAAAAAGATGGTCTTTATTAAACCAGATTTATTACAAAATTATATCCGTTTATTGTATAAATTTAAGATTCGATTATTCCTGCCTCGGACCTGTTCTACAATGTTTATGCTGAGGTAGTCTCGCGAGACCTTTTGCGCTCTGTCTTTTCTAGAGGCAATAAAAAGTATATCGATCCTGTTTATATTTTTGGTCTTGCGCGGCAGAACCTGAAAATATCTGACCGACCAATGAATGTGCACGAAAGGACCACATGCTTCCTAGTCAGCAATTTGTTTATAAGTACCGTGATTTGTACCAACATTGGCGCTATTTATTAGGTAAATAAACACTACAGTAAAATTACTGTGACAAAACTTTATGTTTTCAAGATGATAATGCAGGCATACACTTATCAGGACTAAAATTTCCTAAAGTTTCGTATTTCTTCCCAGTGAATTATATGGCATTAATTCGACGTATAGGGCCTATTTATTTTTTTAACATGTAAGTAGTCGGGAAAAAGTAAATTATCTTGAAATTTATTATAAAGCAGGTTTATTTAATTTTGAAAACAAAGGATCAATATACGAGTATCCATTGCCCAGTCAGTTACTTGAAGCTCAGCAGATATCTCAAGACGCTCGCCGAACCAACAATAAACAAACACGATATGCCTATATGTTTTCCTTAACCTGGGCAAAATAAAGCCACCGCATTAAATTAAGTTTAAGAATTATTCATTCTTTAGCATTTAGGTTGATTTTTTTAGGTTTATAACAGGACAACTCTTCTCAAATATAATCTTTCTTTTTCTCTATTTTTAACTGGGTGTTGTTATTTATTTAGGCCAACAAAAAGATCAACGATATTTTTAATCATGCATGGAGTGCGTGTTTAAGGGTTTAACTTTCAACATATTTTACTCTTTGTATTCTTGCTCTCCATTTTGTCTCTCGGTGGATGAAATTTCAACGGAGTCCTCCTTTTTCTTATCTTTATTCACTAAAATATCCAACCTTTCACTCACGCAATTTAGCTCAGTGGTTTTCCATGTCTTCTTGAATTAGTGTTAATAGACACACTGAAGACGTTTCTTGTTAAACTTTCCTAAAAACACTGCATGGACAGACAAATCTATTTATATTTCCGAATAAATAAAAAAATAGAAACAATCACTTAAACCTTGGAGTAAACAAAAAACAGATTCAAACCAAACTATATTTGTTTTATTTTGTGTTATCAACCGAGGCTAACTGCAGTGAAGTCGACTATACAAGAGAAAGACATATTTACTGACTTGGAGGTTAAGTTCCACTCATCCTGTATATAATAATTTATTGACAATGAAGCTTTATTATCAGTAAACAGTGCGGTAAATAATGTCCAAGTATTCATTCATTCATTTTTTTTTCTTCACAAATGTGCAATAAAAAATAAAATAAAAAACAACAAAGGTAGTAAACAATCAGGAATGAAATAACATGGACATAAACATATCACGGACCTGCCATCTTGCAAAACAAAATCTGTCAAGAGGGCAACACTCCATTATCCACCCCAACTCCGCCATCAAGTTTTGTATTCCGGTATGAGATAAGTTCACGTTCATGTTGGATTGATGGTCACTGAAAAGGGATTTAGCGGAGAAATAAACAGTCAGCCACATTTTTTCACAACTCTTGAGATTCACGTCCACTTGAGCATTAGTCTCCATAGAATCATATCGTGCAGTCAATTTAGATTAAGTTTGTTTGTTTATTATATTGGGTTTTACGTCGTACAGTCGTACTTAATGTTATTTCACTCATGTGTCGGCGTGCCAACCCAATGGGTGAAGGAAACCACATCCGACGTCACTAGTAACAAACAATGACAAGATACAAGACAATCACAGGACATAACAGGACGCCACAACAGATCGGCTTCTTGTTGCCCCTAAGCTCTGAGAGCTCCAAGGCAACATGAAACACCCTCCAACCGCCCGCTTTAGATTAAGAGCATGGCGATGATTGAATTCAACCCGTATTTTTATTTTATTTTTTTAATATATTTTGTACCTCCCTGCCTTACATTTAAATCTGCTATAATCACAATTAGACCAAAATTAATTGATACTAGGATATTTTATTAGGGAAAGGCACCAAAACCCTCATTGGACCATGGTTTTATAACACCATGCGTTTGGCACATTATACCCGACCAGACAAACAAATTCAAACAACGCATTAAAAATGTACATAACCTACAAAAAGAGTGCTTGCGTTTTGTCTATTGATGAAGGGTTTCTTTAAGTTGCAATCTCTGAACATTAGGCTATATGTAAAATAATCTGTTAGGAGATGACTATCTTCTCCCGACAACATTAGTCCAGACGTAACACTTTATTTCTCTCCTTGTCGGGCTTACATACTATTACTGGTCAAACAAGGAGGAGATAACTCTCCTAGATGGAGTTACCGGTCAGACAATGGTCGCGGCCCCTCACAGTGAAAGACGATGTGGGGGACATGTCATTTTCATTTAACGAAGCAAGGCAGGAATTAAATATCACCGCTCTAACAGACAATCAAGAATTAGCATTTGGGTCATTTCATATCCCTGCAGAGAAACACTTGAACACTTAAAGTTCCATCCACGGCCAATATTTGGAGTAATACGGGCGAGAATTAATAACATTTAACCCACACGAGAGTTGCTTTCAAAGGACTTTTAAAAACATAATGAAGCTATAAAAAGTATGACGTCTGGGTTTTTTAAAAGATTTGAAGGAAGCCGAGATAAATCCATGCAAATTGCCTGTTAGAAACTATTGTGTGTTTTTTATTGAATCTGAATGATCTCGAGTCGTGAAATTTGTCAATGTTAAACATATATAGTGTTCCAAAAATCATTCTATGAAAATACAATGACATATGTTGAACGTCAAAACAACACAGCCATTTGTACAGCTGATACAGCGTTACAATTTGTGTGAAGAAACTAACCCGATTTCCCTGATCAATTTTTTGTCAAAGGACGGAACAAAAATATTGGGCCTCTAATTGGCTTCCACCATTTTAGAATTCTAATACAAATCAATCTCAATGTAAATCACACTTCTCTTAATTTAATCGGCATCAAAGCTGAAAGAAATCTCTGGTGTGCAGGTTGTCCACCCACTGACGAACAAACCGTATATCCACAATGACGAAAGGTCACCATGACGTCAAAATGACACGGCTTATCTTTTTTGTACAACAATTTAATTTCCCTTACTACAGTTGCTAGATGTGTGTGTGGAAAGAGGGTTACGCTGTTAGATAACATTTTATTGATTACATAAACTGAACGATAACAGCATTACGATCACGAAGAGCCGTATGTTTGTTTGTTTGGTCGGGCCTCTGATCAGTGAAATGGTTTGACATCAATGTAGAACGAAAAATTCCCGGGACATCATACCCCAAAATATGATTGAAAATCAGCGAATCGTTAAGCCATACAACTAGGCAAATAACATTATACCGGTTTACTTCGGCTGTTTGTCGAGTTTGTTTTGTTTATTCAACAGGATCGTTTTTGCTACCAATTGTTGTTAAATGCGCA